>CAUYRT010049957.1:0-39265 GCA_963574885.1 Lepilemur ruficaudatus
CCTCCCAAGTAGCTGGGACTACAGGCATGCGCCACCATTCCCGGTTCATTTTTTCTATATATATCTTTAGTTGGCCAATTAATTTCTTTCTTTCTATTTATAGTAGAGACGGGGCTCTCACTCTTGTTCAGGCTGGTTTCGAACTCCTGACCTTGAGCGATCCGCCCGCCTCAGCCTCCCAGAGTGCTAGGATTACAGGCGTGAGCCACCGCGCTCGGCTGAGTTTTCATGTTCTAATAAGAAAATGGGGAATAAGAAACTTATAAAAGGTCATAAAAGCCTAATGGAGTTCTTTGAAAATTCAGGTGTTAATGTGTCATCTGCCAATGTTGAGGAATGAAAGAGGTCATGTGACCTGGAATAGTTAGAGGGTGTGGACTGATTACCCCTGGAGGTTGGAGTCATGCTGGGCTCTCAGAACAAAAAGAAAAGGCCAAAGACAATAGAAAGAACCAAACTGCATGCTGGGGTAGGAGCAGTCAAATCCTGAGGGCGACTGAGGAGAAGCAGATGACTAGTTTAGATGATGGTCTAACACGTTAACCTTGGTAAGCCCCTGACAACCGTCTTTTTCCCGGGCATAAAGAGAAACTGCAGCAAGAGAGCCTGAATGCCTCTTTATTCCTTTCAATCTGAGTTCTCAATTGCATTCCTGGTGGGCAGCCAAGACCCCGTAACCCTGTGCCAATCTGAAGAATCCAAGTTGAGGGCTCACTGCGACAGTCTGTGGTTTATTCCCTTGAACTCTTACCTTGTAATAAAGATGGATGGCACACCAAAACCATTTGCTTTTTTCACTACAGTAGATGAAGAGGGGGAAATGCCACCCAGCAAGAGACTGGGGAGAAGGCTGAAACCACGTCTATACATATTGCCTGGGGAGTGGGCAGGAGCACGGGCCCTGGAGACGGGCGGCCTGGTCTGGGCTCCGGCTTCACCTACTGGCTGTGTAATGCCCCTAAGTTCTATAGCCCACTTCGGTTTCAGTCTCCACGTCTGTAAAGTGGAGAAAAACAAATATACTTATTTCATAGACTAGTGTGAGAGTTAAATGAGATAATCCATGAAAAGTGCTTGGCGATAGCACCAGGCATGTGCAGCCGACTCAGCAACTGCCCCTTACAAGCTCCCTCTCCTTTCTGGAGTCAGTGTAAGTGTCAGCTCCTCTGGGCTCCGGGAAAACTTGGCTGTTCATTCTACTCTGTACCCCCATGTCTTATCCATATAATCATCTAGATATTATTTAATTGTATTTTATTGATCTGCTTTCCTGACTGGCTGCTATGACCCCCTTAAGGTCAGAATTCACATGCAGAGCAGAAAATGAGTAGTAGGTGCTCAATGCCTACTTGTTGAATGAATAATAATACATCTCCTTTTTCTCATCCTCCCAGTGGTGGCTCACAACCACGTAGTCCTGGACTGTGCTCGTTTTTATTCTATTCCCTAACACAAGAATTAACTCTTCTGAGAGCCTACACTGAGCTTCCTATTCCTTTTCTACGTCTTATATCACCTCTTATATCACATCTTATATCACGTGTGCCAGAAACATCTTAGGTCCTCAAGAATTGCTTGTTGACATCTACTGATTTGACAATAAGCAACTCTTTCAGAAGGACTGAAAACGTGGTGTGGTTTTTTTAAGATGGTGGATGATTTTTAGTGTTTTCTTTTTTGTTTAGATGTATTTAAAAAGTTTTTTCTTACTTGCATAATTACAAAAAATGAAGGGAGAAAAGAGACTCTATACCTTCTTCAACATAGCAGCACAGGAGAGCGGGAAGGTGGGATGCTTTGTTAGTGCTCCAAAGAGATCATGGGATTGACAAGTTGAGGCATTTGGGGACCATGCTCTGCCAGGACACTAAACCAGGTTAATTTAGGTGGTAAACCCGTGACCCAGGATCCTAGCCACACATTACATGGTTGACAGAAAAAAGTCTTAATAACAACAATAGCATTCTCCCTGTCTTTCAGGTTACTTAGATGTTCTGACTGTTAACTTTAAATGCAAGGTTTAAAGAAACTTCTAAATAAACAAGGTCTAGAGAACCTTCCAGATGTAACTGAAAGATTAAGAACTGAATAAAGTTTTTGTGTTTAGAGAGATATAAAGAAACCAAACAGCCCAACGCAAATAGAAACATGTCTTAATAGTGGAAACATTTTATTTAATCCACCAATTACTAGTTCAATTATTCCTACAGCGTTACTCAGTTACACTGATGTTGGTCTTCAGCAGATGTGCCTGGGAGGTCCCCTTTGAAGAGCAGCAGCTGGAGATGTCGGGGCCCTGGCTGCTCCCAGAACATTATTCTGTCCAATGTCAATGTTAAATCATCGGGTCCAGGCCTTTCGGCACATGGCATCCTTGAGGATTGGACCTGTCAACCCTGGCTCCTAGACTATAGCTATCATCAGCTCCCGATTGCTGCCATATCTTTTTTTTTGAGACAAAGTCTCACTCTGTTGCCCTGGGTAGAGTGCAGTGGCATCATTGTAACTCACTGCTGCATCAAAATCCTGGGCTCAAGCGATCCTCCTGCCTCAGCCTCCTGAGTAGCTGGGACTACAGGCATGCGCCACCATGCCCAGCTAAACATTCTATTTTTAGTAGAGGTGGGGTCTTACTCTTGCTCAGGCTGGTCTTGAACTCCTGAGCTCAAGCAATCCTCCCACCTCAGCCTCCCAGTGTGCTAGGATTACAGGCGTGAGCCACCGCACCCAGCCAGCTGCCATGTTTCTGAGCACATCCATTTGTCTGCTGGGCCTTAAATAAAAAGCTCGATTTTTCTAGATCTGGAAATGTTTTGTGTCACTTACTGGCTTATGGGCTGATTCTTGAACCCTTTTTGGAAGCATAGCCAGACTTTTCCATGGTGTTGGGGGTTAGGCACTTCCAACTAACGCCTCTTTGGGATGCCTGATGAGGAGCTATGCTGACTTCAGTTCTCCATAGAACTTCTGTGGGGTAGCAGGAGGCATTTTTCCTTGAAGAGGGCAATCTAGGCTGGGCTATACCATTTAAAAGTACAAATATATTATCAGTGCTTGTTTGCAGTTCATTGTGTCCTACCAACTTGAAGGTCTAGACAGCGATCACAGCGTTGTTAATAACACAGAGTTTTCTGGCTTTTGCCCAACTATTTTTTTTTGAGACAGGATCTCTCTCTGTTGGCCAGGCTAGAGTGCAGTGGCATCATCTTAGCTCACAGCACCTCAAACTCCTGGGCTCGAGCAATCCTCCTGCCTCAGCCTTCGGAGTAGCTGGGACTACAGGTATGCACCACCACATCCGGCTAATTTTTCTATTTTAAGTAGCGATGGGGTCTTGTTCTTAGACCCCAAGTCTTGAGCTCCTGAGCTCAAGCAATCCTCTCACCTTGGCCCCCCAGAGTGCTAGGATTTCAGGCATGAGCCACTGTGCCTGGACTGCCCCAACTATTTACTGAGGACCTCTGCAGAAAGAATCCTCCTTGCACCAGCCTGGGGATGTTACACATGTTTTCACAAACAAAATCTCAAATTTCTGACACCATAATTGGACCTCTGGTCTACCGGCATCCTTCAATTCCTGCTTGGCCTCGGGTGCCCTGCCACAGTTGTGGGCACTGCCATGGATGCATTAGTGCCTTCAGGTAGGTCACCAAGTGCTGTTGTGTTCTGCATGGAAGAGCTGCTGGTGGCTCTTGAAGCACCCTTGTCTGACAGACCTGTGTGAAAACAGCTCCTGCAACTCCTGGCAGAGCCTCTTTTCATTGGGCTGGGTGGAGTGACAGGCACCATTTCTATTTCATTTCTCCGTATTATTTCCCAGGCACTTACAGCAGTAATGCTTCCTGCTTATTCAACCACGTGCATACTTCATCACTGCAGTTCCAGGGCATCCTGCATGTCTGATTCATGCTCAGTTAATGTGTTGAATAAACGAGGGGGCATAGAGTGCTGATTCACCTCCTGCCATGACAGTACTCGTAGCTGGGGCCCAGGAGCAATATGCCCTATAGTTCAGTCAAGTTGTGAGTGATCATGCTCCACAAGCCACAAGCCTTGAAGACAGCGCATGTGGCCAGAATGTAGTGCCAACATAAAACTGTACTTAGAATGAAGTTGAGCTGTAATCATCAAGGCCTTTAGGCTCAGATGAAGAGCAGTTTGCAGAAGCAACAGGTTCATGTAGCCAAACCAAATATTTGCGTGGTCATCCGAGGGGAAGCAAACTCCTGGATTCGTGGCACCATTGTTCTGGGAACGTCCTAGAAGTTGGGTCCTTTCTTCTCTGAAAGGGGTCCGTCAGAGCTTGACGATTCTGGGATGAGTCCTTGAGCAGACAATGCACAGGCTGAGAATGACACCTGGCAAACAAAGTGTGTGGACACTTGATGGGATGCAGCCAGGTGCACACACAGCTTTGAAACAGCCATATCCAGGAGCCCAGTTCCACTAGTCCTGTAGCATTGAAATAACCCACTGGGAGTGGAATAGACATGTGTCATCATCCTATATTCAGGGTGCTGGGCTGGACCCCTACCTAGGTGGCCAGGGATTACTGACATCTGGAATGATGGGCCACAGTGAAAATGCCACATCCGTGCTATTAATTCTGCATGTGATGCAGTCTAGCACAGTGGGTCAGAGCCCAGATTCCGGTGCCAGACTGCAGCCTGCCTTTGAACTCCAGCTCCGCCATTGACCTTGGAGAAGGCACTCAATCTCTCCTTGACTCAGTTTCTCACCTGTAAAATGAAGATGATAATAATATTATCACCCTTAAAAGGTTCTTGTGATCATTAAATTGCTAATAGATGTAACCAAAACAGAGGCTGGCACATACTAAGCTCTAAAAAGGTGTTAGCCATATTACTATGTCAATTACTTGTCACATGAAAGTAATATCATCTTCTTGAAATTTAGTGCAAAGAGATGAATGGAGTAAGTTTATTAAAAGAAAACATCTTTTGAGTGTTCTCAATTGTGCAGAGGTGTCAAGAGTTGCATTTAGCATAACACAGTCCCTTGTGGCACAATCTCCTGCAAAGGCAAAGGGAGCACCCTGCTATTCCCGTAGTGAAGCTGGAATGAATGAGGCAGGGTTTCCCTGTGACATGAGGGAAGGATATAAGAAAAATGAGAAGTAATTCCAAAAACCAAGAGAAGGAGCCTGTGTTAGTTTTCTAGAGCTGCCATAATGAAGTGCCACAAACTGAGTGGCGTAAACAACAGATATGTGTTGTCCCACAGTGCTGGAGGCTCGAAGTTTAAGGTCTAGATCTCAGCATTGCTGGATCCTTCTCAGGGCTGTAAGGAAGGCGTAGAGGTTTTTTTTTTTGGTCCCACGCTTCTCCCCTAGCTTCCGGTGGTTTGCTGGCAATCTTTGACACTTCTTGGCATGTAGCAGCATCACCCCAATTACCACCTTCATCTTCACACGGTGTTCTCCCTGTGTGCACATCTGTATCTAAGTTTCCCCTTTTTATAAGGGGTACCAGTCATATTGGTTTAGGACCCAACTAACGGCCTCACCTTACCTAATTACATTTGCAATGACTCTATTTCCAAGCAAGGTCACATTCTTAGGTACTAGGGCTCAGGACTTCAACATATGAATTTGGGGAGGGGCACAATTCAACCCATAATGAAGCCCTACCAGAGTTCTCCAGAAACAACCCCTGAAGCTGAACCAAGAGATGACTCTATTATTATTTCTTGGGGGAGAAAGCAACTCTGCCATGAGCTCAAAATGCAACAAAATCTCTCTTTTCATCACAGAGCAGTCACAAAGCAGCCAGCCCCTGAACACTGGCTCTGCTGGAGCTCTCCTGCCTCCTCACACAGGACTCCGAGTGCACCTCTCTGACGGGTCCCAAGGCCATTGGCAAAGTGGTGTCATCATGGATCCAGGTTGACCCGGGATGGCTAAGGGCAGGCAGGCCTGTGACGGTGGTCAAAGGCTGGCTTGGCCCAGGACTCTCTGTGGCCATGCAACCTCCCCATCCCGAGCAAGCAGAAGGCAGCAACCACAGCTGGCTCCCTGGCCTCCCTGTCATGCTTCATGCAGTGTTGCTTTTCATTATTCAGCCATTCGGCGGGTGCTGCAGCCCATTCAGCCTCCCTGCACCTGTGAGGAGCTTGTGTTGGGCTGACCACAGCTTCCTGGAGAAGTGGGGCTCCCCATAATTCTCTGTTACAGGTGCCAGCCTTCTCCTGCTGTCACAGCTGGGCTTGAGTTTTGCAGCCGAGGGTGTTTCCTGGATGGAGCAGTCTGGAAGGAGATCATCTTCTCCTGGCATAAAGAGGGAGGTATTAGCTCATTTTACTGAATTTAAATTCACAGATGAACTGCAAACCCCTTTTTTCTTCTTCCTTTTCCTCTTCCAAAATGGTTTCCAGATTTTGAATATACATCTGCATGCACTAGAGTTGGATACATGAATGGTAATTGCTAGTAAATTACTTTGATTTGGGCTTGGAGAAAATGGAAAATGGTAAAAACAATAATAAAAATAAAATAAAATTTAAAAAAGTCCCCAGAACATCTTCTGGAAAGTAAAATAATTTGGGGTCATTTCTGCCCAGCCCAAGGAGCAGGGAAATGTAAGTAACAAGAGGGAGCACACTATTGTTCACCTTTGCTGCAGAGCAATACAGCAGGAGGCAGAACTGATTTCTCCCCTATTAGGCCAGGACAAAAGTGTAAAACCTCAGCTAGAGATTTGGCCAGGGAGATGCGAAGATGGAACATTTGATGAAGGAATGGTCGCCTTGCTCCCCTGGAGTGGGTCATCTTCAGCAGGAACTGCAACACCCTCACTTTGAGGTGGGAGAGCCAAGGTCCCCTTCCACTGGCTATCTAGCCCCTGCTGACTGCATTTTGGGGGCAAATGGAGGTACTGGAAAATAGCTTTTATGTACTCTCAGCTTCTTCCCAGACAGAGAAAGCGTATCCTAACACTGAGGGTGTTTACACACTCTCCGCTGTGTGGATAGGTCGATGCTCCCTGCAGCTCACCTGCGTCAGGGAAAACATTGGCTCAACTCAGAAGGTCTGAGTTTAGTCCCAGCTCTGCCAGGGACATGCGCCGATGTGTAACCTTGCTAAGACTCCTAACTTCTCTGGGCTCACCTGTGAAGTGTAAAACGACACTTGCCACTCGGGATTGTTATGAGCTGCAAATGAAATCACGCATGTCAATACATCCTGGAGGCTAGAAGCAGCTCTGGATGGATGAAAGTTGATACTGTAAGTTATTATTACTTTATAATTTAGCATTGAATTTGCAATTATTCTATCAAAAAATAATAGCAGTGGCTAAGCAAAATGTAATATATCCATACAATAGAATATTATTCAGCCATAAAAAGGAATGACGTGCTGATACATGCTGCATTATGGATGAACCTTGAAAACACTGTGCTAAGTGAAAGAAGTTGGTCACAAGAGACCACATATTATATGGTTCCAGTTATATGAAATGTCCAGAACAGGTAAATCTATAGAGACAGAAAGTTCATCGCTGGGAGGAATCGAGGGATTGGGAAATTTTAGCTAATGGGTATAGGGTTTTTTTGAAGTAATGCAAATATTCTAAATTTGTGGTGATGGTTGCACAACTCTGTGAACATACTAAAACCCATTCAACTGTACACTTTAAATGAGTGAATCTTACGATATATGAATTATACCCTAATAAAACTCTTAACAACAACAAAGGGCAACAATTGGAATTACTGAAGTGTTCTTAATATGGAAAAAGCATCCTCTCTTTAAACTCATTAAAGATATCTGGGTTCCTCTACTGACAGTAATATTAATATTAATAACAGCTAACCTTAACAAGCCATCCTGAAATGCCAGATTCATTCTGTTTCATCCTCACACACAGGTTTTTGTCCCTGTTTTAGAGCTATGTAGCAGAAGCTCAGAGAGGTTAAGCAACTTGCCCTAGATCACACAGCCAGTGAGCTGCCATGCTGGTGCAGATGGCCTCCACAGCCTCAATCCTAACCATTACCTAGGCTGCCTGTGTCTTCACCGAGAGTCTACGCTGGAATATCTTTACCTTCTAAGTACTTGGGTCTCCTCCGTCCTATGAGCTTTCAACTAAGTTTAAGTGAATATGGCTAATTCTACTTAAGTATTTGCCATGTAATTTACCATTAGGGAGAAAAGGCAGAGTCTATCTTTTGGGGGGATAATTATTACAGAAGGGCATAAACTCGGCGCCAGCAACTCATCTGACTTAACAGCCAGGCATTTGTTTTGACATGGAGATCATGCCAGGCAGGTGTGTGTTTCTCAGGCTTTTCTTTCTCTGCTCACCTTGCTACAAAGCCAGAGCATCTGACACTATTTGAAGTCTATGTGTATACCTCTTTTCAGAGAGAAAAGGCAGGCAGGATAGGTTGACTAATTCTGGGGAATCATTTAACATATTTGCAAGATATTTGGGGCCCAATATTTTGAGATAGAACTTGTATGAACACAAAAGGCACAACCAATCTGTGGTTTCTCGACACGCCAGAGATCGCTTTCCCCTTTGACGGGGGGTCGGATGCTGTTTTTCAGCCTTGCCACCAGAATAGATTAATTTTGTCATTACCCTTTCTCAATTTCTGCCTTTGACCAGAAAAAAGAGGTTAATTGTGTGCCATTTCTCGGGAGAATGAGGTATCAGCGTTTTAATTCCTGATATTTTATGAATTGTGGGCAGCTAATTAAAACTTAAAGATTAGAGGAGCTATTTTGGCTAAGAGGCCGTTTGCACGATCGTGAAATGAAGAGAACAAAGGGTTGTCTTTTCTTTTTGTTCCTGCAGCTTAAATGAAACTTCACGCTGAAATAGAGCCTTGAATTGTTTCGCATACTGAGTATTCATTGTATTGATTCTAATTTTAATTTTGCAGCAAATGGTACAATATCTGAAAGCTATTGAGGGGTTAACACTGAGATTACTGGGAATGTTAAATAGCAAGATTTGTGTTTTGAGGCCCTGTTTGACTCTTTCTGACCTCTGAGAGACATCTTAAAGTCAGATAGGGACCACTTACAGATTCTATTAGATGTCCTTAATTGCTGTCTCAGAACTCAGTGCTTATTTAGATCTTCTGTTCTCCCTTAGTGTTAACTGTCTGAGTTGTTCTGTAGTAAATTAATGGACTGGCCTCAAGCTTTTTCTTGGTTCCTCTACTACCTGGTTGATTTTTAGGCCGTTGCATTTCTTTACACATCACCAAAATTGCCAAGGGGCCCCATGTTTGGGATGTGAATCAAGGCAACCACTAGCCCCTACCATAGCTTTGTGCACGTTAGAAAAAGGATACCTTCAGCAGATGTGGTCCCCACAGATGTGTAGCTCAAAAAGCTGAGCACGGCTGGATTTTAGCTCCTGCCCACCTCCTGGAGACACTCCTTGTGCGGTGCAAAGTGAAACCCACACGGCAGTTTACAGTGGCTGTGACTCAAACAGCCCTTTCCGTCTTAAATTGCTTAGGCGCTCGTCTCAACATGCTTCTTGTTACAAAATCATTTCTTTTTTCCGAGATGGAGTTAGATGAGATGCAATTTGAACAAGTGTCCAAATGCAAACCCGTCGGGTGCAAAACTGGGCCTTACTCATCTATTATATTCCCCAAGCTCCTAATGTTTTCCTTCCATCCAAAATTGAATGTGTATCTCCTAGGGCCTAGGAACTGCTCTTGGTGCTAGACATTCACCAGGAATGAGATGGACAAAGGTCCAGACCTTACAGAAATCACAATCTAGTAAGGATACATTGAACAAGTAATTATGCAAGTAATTAATAATTTCCACCCGGGTATGTGCTGTGGGTGAAGTATGGGGGACTTTAGGAGTGCATAATTAGCAGATCTGACCTAGACAGGGAGATCATAGAAGGTTTCCCTGAGAAGATTACATTTATACTGGAACTTAAAGACGAATAAGAAAAAAGTAGGTTGGGGGAGGGTATATTGGTGGGGCAAGGAAGAAAGAACATTCCATCCAAATAGAAGAGAGTGGGCAAAGGCCCTGGGGCTGGAAAGAATTTGGTACAATTGTAAGAACTGAAATAAGGCCAGCAAGACTGAAGCTTAAAGGGATTAAAGAGAAACACAAATCAAGAAGAGAATGAGAGAAGAAGAGACCAAATCATGGGCCCCTGGAGTCCATGCTAGAGTTTTGAGACTTTATCCTATGAGGAAGTGAGATCTATTTAGACATTCAGTTTTAAGCAGAGACCTAAAAGGAGCAAACTTGTATTTTTTAAACAGTAACTCTATTCATGGGTAATGATCCAACTGCAAGGGTGATGCAGAGATCTGTGTAGAGGCCGTTGTTCCAGCTCAGGTGACTGACGATGGTGAGTCGAATGTGGCATTCGTAAAAAGTGGAGAAATGTGAACAGTTCTGAGAATCCTTTATATTTATTTTTTTTTTGAGACAGAGTCTCACTCTGTTGCCCAGGCTACAGTGCCATGGCGTCAGCCTAGCTCACAGCAACCTCAAACTCCTGGGCTCAAGTTATCCTCCTGCCTCAGCCTACCGAGTAGCTGGACTACAGGTATGCGCCACCATGCTCGGCTAATTTTTTTTCTATATATTTGTAGTTGGCCAATTAATTTCTTTCTATTTTTAGTAGAGACAGGGTCTTGTTCTTGCTCAGGCTGGGTTCGAACTCCTGACCTTGAGCGATCCTCCACCCTTGGCCTCCCAGAGTGCTAAGATTACAGGCAAGAGCCACTGCGCCCAGTCTCAACATCACTTTTAGAGGGGACAAACATTCAAACCATCTCAGGTTGTCTCTTAAAGATTTATTCTTTTAAAAAGCTTTTCCCCTCATTGCGAATGAGACAAGCCATGAAACCTTTAGCACAAAGAAGAATTGCTTAATTCCCTTCTTTTGAACCATGTGATTTTCACCAGACCTATTTCTCTTCCGGGTGGCAGCTGTAGCAAAGGTTTAAATTAAATGTAGAAAATAGTCTACCCCATGCATACCTCAAGCCCGAGTTCTGCCAGAAGTTTTCGTCTCTGCCTACGCACACTTGACCATCATTGCTTCCTGCTTTTAGCTAATCTAGGCTCACAAAATCTGCAGCCATGTTCAATCACCAGATCCTTTTCCATACACAGCCATGATCAACAGGCTGTGTACTAGAGAACATGAGGCTGGGGGCTTGCTCGGACCAACTGAATCTGGCTCCTGCATCCTCTCTGTGAGATGAAGGCCTTTCCTGGTGTTGGAGAGTGCGTGGGCAGCATCAAGAAGCTCAGGTTGCTGCTTATGATTGCCTTAGGTTTCTGTCTGTTGTGGACGCTGTCCTGTTGTTTCTCTCTGCAGTGTCTCTGGGGGACTTTATTTTTGAGCCCCACAGTTCTCAAAACTGTCCTTCTGGTTCAGAGCTCTTTCTTGTGATCCAGATGTATATATCAAAGGTCCCACTTGGAGATCACACAGCAAACCCCAACTCAACTTTCTGTTCTCCAGCCGAGCTCCCAGGTGAGTACCTGCTGCGATGCTGTAGGCAGTCTAGACGGCTGCCAATGGCTTCCTGGAGATTACCTGCCTTGGTGCTGCAGGCTGAGTTCCAAGCTTTCTGGAAGTTCTTGAGATTCAAAGTAGCTTCTCTTCCTGGGAACCACTCCTAGTCACTCTTGAGGCTTTGTAAGTCTCTGCTTCCTTGTGTTAAAGCCCATCATGCTTGGAATACATAGAACAGCTCTCGTGTCCTGACCGGTACTGACCAGTACTGATTCAGTGTTTGGTTAGTGGCATTACCAGCTACCCAGTCAACTACCCAGCTAGCTAAGCCTTAACCGCAGGGTTTACTTTTCTTCCCCTGTCCCTCCCAGTCCACATCTAATTGGCTTTCAATTTCTCTCTACTCTTTCGTACCTCCTTATCATAGCCTGAATCCATTTCTTTCTTTCTTTCTTTCTTTCTTTCTTTCTTTCTTTCTTTCTTTCTTTCTTTCTTTCTTTCTTTCTTTCTTTCTTTCTTTCCTTTCTTTCTTTCTTTCCTTCCTTCCTTCCTTCCTTCCTTCCTTCCTTCCTTCCTTCCTTCCTTCCTTCCTTCCTTTCTTTCTTTCTTTCTTTCTTTCTTTCTTTCTTTCTTTCTTTCCTTTCTTTCGACAGAGTCTCACTCTGTTGCCTGGGCTAGCATGCCTTGACATCAGCCTAGCTCACAGCAACCTCAAACAACTGGGCTCAAGCAATCCTTCCGCCTCAGCCTCCCGAGTAGCTGGGACTACAGGCATGCACCACCATGCCCGGCTAATTTTTTCTATATATTTGTAGTTGGCCAATTAATTTCTTTCTATTTTTAGTAGAGATGGGGTCTTGCTCTTGCTCAGGCTGATTTTGAACTCCTGACCTTGAGCAATCCGCCCACCTCGGCCTCCCAAAGTGCTAGGATTACAGGTGTGAGCCACTGCACCCGGCCTGGAACCTTCTTCATTTAGTACTTGGGTTACTGGCTGATTTTGTGCCTTCTGTGTCCCCTGTGCCCCATCGTAGTCAGTCGAGGCTGCTATCTTGGAGTACCATAGACTGGGAGGCTTATGAACAACAGATATTTATTTCTCACAGTTCTGGAGGCTGAAAGTCTTAGATCAGGGCGCCGGCATGGCTAGGTTCTGGTGAGGGCTCTCCTCTTGATTCCTAGATGGCCACCTTCTTTCTGTGTCCTCACATGGTGGAAAAAGGGCTGGAGAGCTCTCTGCAGTCCCTTTTATTAATATAAAGGCACTAATCCCACCCTCACGACCTCAGCATCTCCCAAAGGCCCCACCTCCTAATACCATCACACTGGGGTTCAGGGTTTCACCATACAAATTTGGGCAGGGGTGGGGGACACAAACATGCAGTCCCTAAAAAACCCAGTTTTTAGGGACTTTTTCCACACTATCACCTGATGAACCTTTCTAAAATACAACTCTGATGTGTTCCATCCTGCAAGCGTGTCTCTGCCTTCAGTATGACTTCCCTACCTTTCTTCCTCCTTGTCCCTTTGCCTGCACGCTCCCTGCCCTGCCTGCTCAGCTTCTATTTATCCTTTGCTCATAAGTGTAGCCTTTCCTGACACTGCCCTGGAGTCTGGGCCACGTGCCTTGGGAACCACGGTGCTGCTGCAGCCCCTGAACACACAGGACCTGCCAGTGACTCAGCCCAGCCAAGGCAGCCCAACAAACAGCCTCCAGGAAGCTACTGCTCACTCTGCTCACTTCCCTCACACTCTTCCGTGGTCAGTACAGCCTCTGAGGCCAGGAAGGGAAAAAGAGGCGAGGTTCAGAAAGTCTGCTTGGATTCACATGGAGTGAGCCCCATCTATACCTCCTAGTTTGGTGGTTCAGCCTAAGCACCAAAAGTTGGTCAGAAAATTCATATTTTGCCACCTCTTTCTCCTCTGTTGGGCAACCCTCAGACTGTCGTTGTGACATCCATCCTGTGCTCTCCCCACATTTCCTCAGGGTGGAAATGGTGGGAATGACCACACAGTGCACATCTGGGGATTTGCCCTGAAATTTGTCTTCAGAGCTGAGTGTTGGTGGCTTTTGCTTCCCACCTCTGGCCCCAAATGCCCAGGTGGTGGTCCCAGTCTCAGTGCTCTGGCCGCTGCATCTCCCAGTGCTGACATTTAAAATCTGGATCAAGAGGACAGATACGTATCTGTCTTTATCTAAAGGATATCTTATTTTATCCTCCAGCCTGACTCCCTGGGAGCTGAGTGATGTCTTCAGGACCTGCCTCGTCCCAGCCTGTGGGCCTGGGCTCAGGCCTTGGCTTTTCCCTGCTGGTTTTGTCTCCCGATAACAGGACATGCCCCAACCATCTCAGAGGTACAGCAGATCCTTAACAAGTGCTGCCCATCATTTCATACATTATTTCTGAGCAATAGGTAATTGGCAGTAGTTATATAAATTGCTTGGTGTGCTGAAATTTACTCTGAGCTCAGGGTTATTCCACAGATGCCAATAAAACTGTAACAGACCATAGTTGCCTCTCCACACGATAAATTCTGGCACTCTACAAAGCACTTTGAGCAGAGAGAGTAATTTATATGCCCAGGTGGAACCGGTACACAGATCCACTAACCAGCACACAGATCCACTAACCAGCTTTAGACTGGAGCGTGAACTGGGAGGCAGCCTGTTAGCATCCCAGAGGAGATAGGGAAGGAGACATCCTTGTGTTCATCTCTGACAGCGCTGTAGCCTTGGCAATGGCTAGCATACATCAAAAAGATACGTTCTTTCACCTAGCATCACAAGCGACACAAAAGCAAAAACATGAATCAGAAGAAATGAGGAAATCAGCCCTTTGTGGTTTTTAAAGACATGGGTAGGAATTGGACTTAACAGGGCAGCATGTTCTCTGAACATGCTGGTGTTTTCACCCAAGCTTTTGTCCATGCTATTTCCGCTGCCTGCAAAGCCCATCTTTCTGTCTTTTGTACATTCAGTACCCCACAATTTCCTCTTCAGATCTTGTCACCTGCATGAAGCCTTCCTGGTTACAATCAGCCACACTGAACTCTTCCCATTCTGAGGTTGTAATGGTGCTTAGACACTTAGCTTGGCTTTGTTGTCTTAAATGTTTCACGTGGTTCTTTTCTAGCTTCTGTTTATTTCCACATATAAACACATAGACATGTGTGTGTACGTGTGTTTATAGGTATGCATACATAGGGAGATATAATGTTCATTGGTGTGTTGTACTATAAACATTACATAGATTTGTTGAGTTGATGAACTTACATGGAGTATGTAAGATTAAGTGGAAACATCCCATTCTTGGTCAATATTTTGGCGAACAAAACCATGTGCAGGATTTTGGTTTCACTAAGCAGTTTGTATCCTTTTCTTACTTCTGGCTTCTCAATTATCATAATAGTTAGAATTACTATTGGTATATTTTTATTTTTAGATGATAACAACTACTCCTCTTGTAATAAAGTAGAAGTAATTTGAATGATGTCCTTCTTTGGGTGGTAGTTTTGCCTGAAAGAATCAGGCACTATTATTGCTATTTGATTACATTTCCAATTCCTTTAAGGGATATGCTCCTTAGTGTTTCTTTTTTATATGTATAATTTTAGTTGGCCAATTAATTTCTTTCTATTTTTAGTAGAGACGGGGTCTTGCTCTTGCTCAGGCTGATTACGAACTCCTGACCTTGAGCGATCCGCCAGCCTCGGCCTCCCAGAGTGCTAGGATTACAGGCATGAGCCACCGCGCCCGGCAGCTCCTTAGTGTTTCTTGCGGTGCTAATACAGTCCTGGTACATGCTTAAATTGTATTATTTCGCTAAGTGTATATAGTTCTTATTAAAAGAGGCAATACTTGAGAAGCAGAGAGCACAGTTTCTTTCCATTTACTTATTTTTATTTATTTATTTACTTATTTGTGACAGGATCTTGCTCTGTCACCCAGGCTGGAGTGCAGTGGCATCATCATATCTCACTGCAACCTCGAACTTCTGGGCTCAAGCAATCCTCCCACCTCAGCCTCCTGAGTAGCTGGGACTACAGGTGTGTGCGCCTGGCTATTGTCTTTATTTTTTGTAGAGATGGGATCTTGATATGTTGCCCAGGCTGGTCTTGAACTCCTGGCTTCAAGCAGTCCTTCCACCAAAGTGCTGGGATTACAGGCAGGTGCAGCCACTGTGCCCCACTTAGCACAGTTTCTGACATGTAGTAATCACTCAACCCCTCTTGCCATTCTTGCCGCTGTTATTGTTATTATTATTATTACATATCTTGCACTGGATGAGGCACTGCAGATACAAAGATAAGTCAGGAATGGCCACTGCCTTTAAGAGGCTCAGGGTCTAAGGGAAGAAGTAGACAAAGTAAAATGACCATGACAATGCTGGGCACCGAGGTGTACGGTGGCAGGAGACACAGGTGGTTTTGAGAGCCTGGGGGGCTGGGGAGGGTCCTCCTCCAGGCTGGGAGCTGAGTTGGCTGGGGAGGGCTTCCCGGAGAGGAGGGTGGGAGTCCTGAGGAGTCCTGCATAGTGAAAGTCAGAGAGGTGCAGGGGAACAGAAGGGCCCTCCCGGAAGTGAGCACAGGATGTGGAAAGATCCGGAGTTCTGAGGGAGCAGGGTGCATCGGAGGAATCAGCAGTTTGGTACAGCTGAGGGGTGGCCCTCAGTGCTCAGATGGGAGCACAGAAGAGTTAGGTAAGGACCTTACCCTGACGGGCCTGATGGACATTGTTAGGGCTTTGCATTTTATCCTCAAGCCCGTGAAAAGAAAGGTGCTATGTAAGAATGTTGAAGCAGGGGAATTTGCATTTTTAAATGATCCATCTGTTGTTAGGTGCCTGCACAAGCTGGAGGGGAGACAGAGAGAACATCAGAAGCTGGGGAGGACAGAAATAGTGGAAACGGAGAGCGAGGGGGGAGTTTTGAGAGGTGTTAGACAGGCGAATGGACAGCAGGTGGTTCACATGGTTTGGGGAAGACGGACAGAAGAGGAAGGAACTGCAGGCTTTGGTCTAGTGAACGAGTAGATGATGCCACACGGGCAGCGGCCGGCTAACTCCACAGCTGGCATCTCGACTCCCGTGTTGCACGGCTTCCTGCTTACAGGTGAGGCTGCCCGAGACCATCAGGAAGAAGAGTGGACGAAGTTAGAGTCTTCCGAATTTTACATCTCATGTAGGTCTCTCTCAGCTCTGAAAGACTTTGGCAGCATCCACTGGCTGGCTGGGGCAGCCTCTTGTCTCCAAACACCCGTGTAGTTTGCTTCTCTGCGCTCGACATGCAAGCAGCCTACAGCTATGACACCAGGGAGTAAGGAGATGGAAACTGCCCTCTCTGAAGGGTCTCATCCTGTAGCAAAGCAGAAGATCAGAATTTCTCACAGAGCATCCTGGCCTGAAGGGACTTGCAAGGTCATCTAATTTAAGTACCAGTCCCTGCTTTTATTTTCCTTCTTTGAGAGGTGGTCGTCCAACCTGCCGTGCAGCACTCCAGGGAGCAGGAGCTCACTAAGTCCCGAGGCAGCCTCTTCCCTAATTGGACTAGCTGGTTAGAAAGGGTTTCTTTATAATGAGCTGAACTGTGTCTCTGTAAACTTCCACCAAATGCTCCCCATTCTTCCTTCTCAGACCACACACAACGATTCTGAGCCCCCCTCCCCAAACAACCCTTCATATTTTTTAAAGTGTCGTTTATGTTCATCCTGAATCTTTCTCCTCCGATTTGAAGCTTCTCTAATTTAAAACACATCAAAGTAAAACTTCCATTTTTATGACAGTGTTTAGATTCATTATATAACTTGAGATGGTTATTTCCTTCTTTCTGTTCTGTCTTCCTTCCTCCTTCCCTCCTTCCCCCAATCCTAACAGAGTCATCTCATTTAAAAGACATAAATAGAAAGGAATTGATCAAACAGTGGACGGTGCTGTGACAACTCAGTCACTTCCGCAGCACAAGCCTTCCCCGGGGCCCAGTGTAACCCACCCAGCCCTTTCTCCAAAGCCAGGTATTTATTACTAGTGAATGTGTGTTTGCTGACTTCCCCTTGCCTAACCCATAATGCTATTGAAGGAATAAAAGAAACAGTCCATAAAGTGGTCTGCTCAGTGGCTGGTATGTAGTAACAATAAAATATTAGTTATTACAACAAATAATTAGGGCAATGCCAGTCACTTTCTGCCACCAACATAATACATAATTATTACTAATAACCACTTTTTCCCAATATCATCATGAAATGTATGCTATGTGTGTTCTGGACGTATTTGCTGATAACTGAGGTTTGATTATGTAAGTCATAGTCAAAACATGTAAACCTATAAAAACGTGACTAGAGAGCTGTATATAAGGGCTCTTGATGTGCATATTTTTTTCTTTGCTAATGATTTGGATGAGCAATTCCTTCTATCATTAATGATCTGAAGGATAGAGACTAAAACCTGTAGACTCTTGACTCTATAAAGTCAGAAGGGATTAATTAAAACTGAGCTCATGTCTTACGGGAGTTTAAATAAAAATAGTCAATATAGCAGAAATGCAGACTTCACCTGTTGTTCAAAAGGAGGCTGTCCTTTGATATGGGTTGATAAAAATCTACTGAGGAGAGACACTTTTGTAAGCCTACATCAAAGGTGCTGTACCCATTAACTTGTGGTGTGAGACCAAAAAGCCATGGAGTCCAGTCTTAGAATAGCAGGGTTTTTTATTCTTATTTTTAAACTTTGAATTTTGAAATAACTTCAGATTTACTGAAGAGTAACAAAAAAGAATAGAGAAGCTTCCTGTATATGCTTCACCCCCAACTTCCCCTTACGCTAATATTTTACATAGCCATAGTTACCAAAACTAGGAGATTAACATTGACACTATGCTATTAACTAATCTAGAGATCTTATTTTAATTTTTCCAGGTTTTTCTCCAGTGTCCTTTTTCTGATTGCATGTGGCATTTAGTTGTCACGTCTCCAAAGTCTTCTTCCCTCTGTGCCACCCTTAGTTTTTGTCTTCCATGACTTTGACACTTTTGAATAATCACGGGCAGTCCAACCCTCTCATTTTCCAGATGAAGAAACCAAGACTCGGAGAGTACCACACAGTACGATAGTAGTAAAACTCTCACTGTGCATCAGTCAGATGTTTTCTTCATAAATAGACTAAAGTTAAGCATTTTTGGCAAGAACATTACCAAGGTGATGCCGGGCCCTTCTTCTTAGTGAGTGTTATCAAGAGGTACGTAGTGTGGAGATGTTACGTCTCATCATTGGTGATGTTAAATCCGGCCAGATGGAGTTTTAAGCAATAAAGTAAATACCCAGAGGGAAGAACAAACCATGGGCACTGGTGTTTAGGTTCTGTGGTGGCAGATAACAAACTATATGTGAGTTCTTGATACCACGTATGTTAGTTACGTACTGCCGTGAAACGAATTACCCCACAATGTAGCAGCTTAAAGTGCCACACATTTATTATCTCACAGTTCCTGTGAGTCAGGAATCCATGCAGGGCGGAGCTGGGTCCTCCACGTCAGGGTTTCTGGGAGGCTACAATCAACTCAGCTGGTCTGTGGCCATTGGAAGGCTCAGTGGAGAAGGATTCACTTCCAAGCTCACACGGATGCTGGCAGGATTGATTCGGTTCCCTGTGGGTTGCTGGACGGAGGGTCTTAGTTCCTTGCTGACTGTTGGTTGGAGCTGCTCTCAATTTCTTGCCACATGGGTCTCTCAACAAGGCAGCTTGCTTGGTCAAATTATGCAAGCTGAGAAGACAATAGAGTCTGCTGGCAAGATGGAAATCATAGGCTTTTATGCAAAATCACAAAGTGACTTCCCATCATTTCTCGCCATGTTCTCTTCTTTCTGCTTTTATGCCATATTCATTCTCCATCAACTCTGGTTACGTGGAACAGCTTTTGGCATCCTCCCTTTCTTGTTTCAGATATGACAAGAAAAATATGCTGCCGTAGAAACCAGGGTAACACATGACCACATAGCTTACATTCTCCAGCTAGGGGTATTTGTTTTTTTAAAATGTAGCTTCTATCAACAATAAGTAAGGGTGTCCTTTAAAATAACTAAAAGAGTGGAATTGGAATGTTCCTAACACAAAGAAATGATAAATGTCTGAGGCAATAGAAACCCCCAATTACCCTGATTTGATTAATCCAACTTGTATGCCTGAATCAAAACATCTCATGTACCCTATAAAGATATGCAACTATAATGTACCCACAGTAATTAAAAATTAAAAAATAAATACATAAAATAAAATGTAGCTTCTACAAATGAATGTTTGGCCAAATCTAGATTCTGACATTGAATGATATAATGACTACTGTTAGAAGATTAGCAGAGAATTCAGAAATGGTTTACCCTTGGAAACAGGGCTATGGTGTCTAATCTTGGTGTGCTATAGTCTTTAACAAAGAAGCAGAAGTTTTGAGCTGGAAGAGACCTTAGAATAATGCAGACCAAACCCTAACTCCCCTATTTCCCAGATGAAGAAACAAAGACATAGGAAGATAGTGGTAAAACCCACATGTCAAGAACCCTAGTGGGATACCAAATCATGTGTCCTTTCCCTGAGACTAAACCAGAGCCCACAGGATAACAAAGAGTATTTCTGTAACAAAAGAGATAATTCATTCTTACAAACACTTCCTAAACTTTTTGGTTTACCAAGCTTTCACTGTTTCACTTATCCACCCTGATGGAGCACCCACTCTGTTCCTGACACTGTGCCGGGAACACAAAGATGAGTGAAGTGCCGTCTCTGTTCTGATGGAACACGGAGACTACAGGAAGCTGAACATGTGAACACATGCGATACAGTGAGAAAAAGGTATAAGGGAATTATGCATAAGGTACCTTGGATACAAAGAGAAGAAGCCAATAAAATCTTTTTAAATTATTTTTCCCCCATCTCATGGCAAATGGCATGACCTTGGCATATCACAGATGTTGCATTGGAAATCCTTAGCAATATTTTTCGGAGTGGTGCTTATGGCCCTTTGGGGTGGGACAATTTGCCACTGTCCTACTGAATGCCTGTAGTGAGAACCCCCCTGGATCAAAAGCGAATGCCCCACTGCCACCGAGGTTGTACACTGCGTTGGTTGAGAAGCTCCACCCGGGCTAACAGATGACAAGACTCTACCTGCAGCGAAGCCACTGAGCTCACCCCGAGAAACAAACAGAAGCAGGATGCTGCTTGGCAAACATTTCCAAGCATTGAAAAACGAGTGTAAATGTGGAACAGATGATTTTGGCTGCAGATTAAATACATTAGCCAAACACAAGAATCACATTCTATAGAAATAGAATATAGGATTGGGCCATTTTCCAGCAGCATATTATGCATTCCATGTCTTGCAAATTTGGCTTGCGATTAGGATGGACCGATGTTTATTTTTGCCTTTACTGTGATAAATGAGTTCAGTAAGCAAAGACATAAACAAGAGAGAAAGGAAATGTTTACCTCACTTATGCATATGCAACACCATTTGTTTTACAAGTAAAAAAACATGTAGGTCACCAATAACTCTAATAGTTATGAAAGTCATGGCCTCCACTTGAGAATAATGGGCACGTGCCTGTGTTAGTTTCCTAGGGCTGCTGTAACGAATGACCATAAACCAGGTGGCTTAAAACAATACAAATGAATGGTTTTTTTTTTTTTTTTTTTTTTTTTTTAGACAGAGTCTTACTCTGTTGCCTGGGCTATAGTGCTGTGGCGTCAGCCTAGCTCACAGCAACCTCAAATTCCTGGGCTCAAACGATCCTCCTGCCTCAGCCTCCCAAGTAGCGGGGACTATAGGCATGGACCACCATGCCCGGCTAGTTTTTTCTATTTTTTAGTAGAGAAGGGGTCTCGCTCTTGCTCAGGCTGGTCTCGAACTCCTGAGCTCAAAGGATCCTCCCACCTTGGCCTCCCAGAGTGCTAGGATTACAGGTGTGGGCCACCACACTCGGCCTACAAATGTATTTTCTTACAGCTGGGGGGCGGGTGCAGAAGTCTAAGATCGAGATGTAGGAAGGGCTGCGCTGCCTCTAGAGGATCTAGGGGAGAATCTGTCCATCTTCTCTGTCAGCTCCTCGGGGCTCCAGGTGCTCTGTGGCTGTGGCAGCGTGACTCCGGTCTCTGTACCAGCTGGAGGAAGTAGGTCTCTGTTCTTTCCCACCATAGTAAACTGCAGATGGCAGAGACAATAGAAAAACATAATGGTGAGGGAAAGGGGCAAAATTCATTGGACAACGAGTTCAACTGGGAGGCCTGTGGAGCCGTCGGGGTACCCGCAGCAGAGGTTCAGAAGCGGAGGCTGGGGCTGTGCAGGGGGTGGAAACCAGGCAGGATCCCAGCGATGGAGAGCATAATACAAATGTTAGGTAGATAGTGAGAGGCTCCAGCGCTCCTGGGTATGAGGGGGGCAAGTGCCCCACTTCAGATAACTGCCACAGCAGGAGGAAGGAGGAGTGCACTGCCAATCAGAACTTAGCGTGCCAACTGCAAAAGCAGTCAGGGATTCCTGGAAAGCCAAGCAGTAGGGTCTGGAAGATGACCAAAAGTAACCTTGGGCCAATTATCATACCGTTAGCATAAATCTGCATTGCAGCTTTGCCCCTCCCCAGTGGGCTTTCAGAGAGGCTCCGTATGCATCCGTATGCATAGCAAGACTCAGGTTATGTAACTAACAGCTGTCCATCAAGGTGACATGTAAGCCACACCAGCCGGGCAGGGTCCAACCCAGACAATATAAAATGAAACCTTTGGTTAACAGTCAGGGATTCTTGTAGCAAGAGGGGCCCGTTCACTGTCTGGGGTGAATGTACCTTGCTTTTGCTCAATAAACTTTGCCTCTTGCTTGCTTTGCTATCGGTGTGTCTTGTCATTCTTTGGCAAGAGCGCACCAAGAACCGAGGGCAGATTGCTGACCTGACACAAACAGTATCGCTGACTTTGGGCTGCCTTCAACTTTCCTTACCCTGAAATCTAAGGCCTTGATGACACGGCCTCTTCCTGTGTGGGCAGCCTTGTCCAGCACAAATGCCTTCTTTCCTGGACTCGGTGTGTCTGTCAGCCACATTACAACCATCTGTCTCAGGGCTTTTGTAATGCTGTTCTCTCTGCCTGGGACACTTTACCTCCCTCCCCCCAGGTTTGGTGGTTTCACCGTGAGTCCCACAAGCCTGTGCTGCATGTGGGACAAGTCACAAGTGCAGGAACAAGTTACAAGTGTATCAAGTCACAAGTGCAGGAACCACAGCCATCTTCTGGCCCACCCCTGTAAGCCTGGTGCCTAATACAGTGCCTGGCATACAGAAGGTGCTTAACAAACATGTGTTCAAGGAATGAATCAATAAGGAAGGAAGGACAGATGGAGAATAGGAGGGACAACTAACTTCCATGTACTAGGTGCACTAACTTGTTTAATTTTCCCAGAAACCTGATCAGACTAGGTATCATGAACACCACCCTCATTTAATAACTACAAATATAGAGACTCAGAGAGATCTGTCCTAACTCCTTTAACACCTTTTTGGGTCTGGTGTGGGTGGCTCACACCTGTAATCCTAGCACTTTGGGGGGCTGAGGCAGGAGGATCGCTTGAGCTCAGGAGTTCGAGACCAGCCTGACCAAGAGTGAGACCTCATGTCTACTAAAAACAGAAAAATTAGCCAGACGCAGTGTCATGCACCTGTAGTTCCAGCTCCTGGGAAGCTGAGGTAGGAGGATTGCTTGAGCCCAGAAGTTTGAGGTTGCAGTGAGCTATGATGATGGCACTGCACTCTACCTGGGAAGACAGAGCCCCTCTGTCTCAGAAAAACCCTGTCTCAGAAAAAACAAACAAATAAACAAAAAACCTTTTTGGAACAGTTATTTAGAAAGAAAGAAACTGAGGATGGCAGTAGTAGAAAAGTCTGGAAAGATAGCCACTAAATGTTAATATGGTTATTTCTGAGTGGTGGGTTGCATTATTCTGTTTTTATTCTTTTTGTTTATCTGAATGATTTTTAAAATTAAAATATATTTTAAAAGTGAAGACCGATTTTCATCAAAACATTATGCATAATAGCCAAGATATAGAAACAACCTATGTGTCCATTAATGGCTGAATGGATAAGCAAAAATGTGCTGTTAAACACAATGGAATATTACTCAGCCTTAAAAAACAAGGAGATTCTTGGCTGGGTGCGGTGGCTCATGCCTGTAATCCTAGCACTCTGGGAGGCCGAGGCGGGAGGATCTCTCAAGGTCAGGAGTTCAAAACCAGCCTGAGCAAGAGCGAGACCCCGTCTCTACCAAAAATAGAAAGAAATTAATTAATTCTAAAAATATATAGAAAAAATTAGCCGGGCATGGTGGTACATGCTTGTAGTCCCAGCTACTTGGGAGGCTGAGGCAGAAGGATCCCTTGAGCCCAGGAGTTTGAGGTTGCTGTGAGCTAGGCTGACACCACGGCACTCTAGCCCGGGCGGAGTGAGATTCTGTCTCAAACAAAAAGCAAACGAAAAAAAAAAAAACAAGGAGATTCTGCTATTTTTGACAGCATGGATTAACCTAGAGGACATTATGCTAAGTGCAATAAGCCAGGCACAGAAAGACAAATACTGCATGATCTCACTGATATGTGAACCTTAAGAAGTCAAATTCTTAGAAGCAGAGCGTAGAATGTGGGTGGCAAGGACTGGGGAATGAGGAAATACGCAGATATGATCAAAGGGTACAAAGTTTCAGCTATGCAGGATGAGTACCTTCTGGAGAGCTAACGTAAAGTTTGGTGGCTGTAGTTAATGATAATGTACTATCTACTTGAAATTTGCTAAGAGAATAGATCCTAATTGTTCTCAAACCCGCAAAAAGGTAATGTATGAGGTGGTGGACATGTTAATTAGGTTGGTTGTGGTAATCATTTTACAATGTACACACGTACTAAGTCATGTCACATACCTTAAATACATACAATTTTTATTTGTCAATTACACCTCAGTAAAGTTGGGGAGAAGATTGGGAAGCTGGCTGAGCACAGTGGGGGTGCAGTCTTCCCCCATGGAGAGGGTGAGGGTCGGGAACACAGGGTGGCTGGAGTCGTAAGGGTAGGTCAGTTTAATATCCTTCCTGTCTCAGACTGGAGGTCAGATCTGGGAGTCAAATGATTTCTAACTTCATGTTTTGCTTCCAGTGTAAGAATGAAGTGCTGTTTAGGCCACTGACGGTGCACTTTGCTTATTTGTCCAATAAGAACCTGGAGATGTTTTGTGTTTAAAGTTAGACATCTAATTCATGCAGCCAGTTTGGCTTTTGGACATCCTGAAGAGCACGTTACTCTCCCTGTACACTGCTACCAACAGCCACCGTTTGGTGCTTCAGAGGGAAAAAATATATATACTCCCCTGCTCCTTCTACTGCTTCTTTATGCTTTTAGTTTTCTTTGTGCTAAATGCTTATGCTAAATTTTATTCAGGAAGGTAAATGCTCAGCTCCTGTCATAGTTCAGGTTGCTATAACAAATGACCATAGACTGAGTGGCTTAAACAACAAATGCCGATTTCTCACAGTTCTGTCTGAAGGCTGGAAGTTGAGATCAGAGGGCCAGCAAGGGCAGGTTCCTGGTGAAGGCCTTCTTCCTGGTTTACAGAGGGCCATCTTCTTCTTTTTTTTCCCCAGGAAAATAAGCTGGTTCCCTAGCATTCTCCAAAGACGATCAATAATTTTCATTTGTTTAGCGTCATTATAAACTCATTGGTTTAAACGTGTCTCGACTCATTCATGCCGATGTTTGAATTGACCCATATTTGGTCGCTGGGAGCCCCTTCCAATTGGCTTCTCTGCATTTTGTTGTCATGACCCAGTAGTTTTTATAGCTTCCTGGCCTTCTAATGTGACAAGATGTTCTGGGCTTGTCATAATCATTTCCTGTCCAAGCAAATTAGCCATTTTTCTGAGCAGCCCTGTTTCCTTTTGGTGGGAAATTGTATTTAAAGACCACAGTCTAGGTGCTAGGAGAGATCATTGATACTGCATTTATCATTGTTTCTAGGCCTTTCTGGTAGACACAGTGAGGGAATGTCAGAGGGCCATCTTGCTGTATCCTTGAATGGCAGAAGGAAAGCTGGCTCTTGGCTTCTTCTTATAAGGGCCCTAATCTCACTTGTGAGGGCTCCAGCCTCACGTCCTAATCCTCTGCTAGAGGACCCACTTCCTAATACCACCCCACTGGGATCAGGACGTCAACATGAATTTGAGGCAGTGACGTGGACACAAACATTCAGTCCATTGCAGCTCCCAAAGGTTTTCTGCTCAGTTCTGATTTGTTTGTTTCTGCTTCTTTGACAATTTTAACTGTGGATTGAATAGAAAAATCCACAAAGTCCCTCCCATGATGGCTGGTCAACCTGCTTTCCCCCACTGATGGAGTAAGCAGGGTGCTTAGTCTAACGGGGCTCCTTGCACACCTTATCTGCATGTAGCCCTTTATATACCAACTTTAGGGGTCTGACCCATCCAGGATTATTTCTTTCCTGGGGGAAAGAAGACCTGTGATTCTTACTGTTGTCCTTGATTCTGAATTTGCTTCCTAAGGACAGTGGCTTTTGTTTAGGCCTCCAAAGTGTAGCCTTGTTCTCTTAATTTGAGAATATCCTCCACTGAAAAGCACAGAGCAGGTATATTAGTCAAAGTTCTCTAAGGAAACAGAACCAGTAGGGTGTATACAAATATACACATGTACACACACACTCACACACACATATACCTTGTTATATATAGAGAGAAAGACAGAGATTTATTTCGAGGAATCGGCTCACTTGGTCACGGAGGCTGCAGAGTGGGCCAGCAGGCCGGAGGCCCAGGGAGGCTGCAGTTCAAGTCTGAAAGCAGGTTGCTGGCAGAATGCCCTCTTGCTCGGTGGCGATCGGCCTTTTTTTCTAGTCAGGCCTTCAACTGTTGGATGAGGCCAGCCCACATTATGAAGGACAATCTGCTTTACTCAGAGTCCAGCGATTTAAATGTTAATCTCATCCCCAAACCACCCGCACAGAAATATCCAGGCTAATGTTTAACCAAATGTCTGGGCACCCAGTCAAGTTGACACACAAAATTAACCATGGCAGCAGGTTTCCCAGAGACCAGACTGAAGAACACTAATGAGACACAGACCGGTTCCATTCTCAGCATGTTCTCTGTGGGCTTCTAAGGAGGCCCCGGACGTGGGTGGGGATGGCGAGGGGCGCTGAGACCTGCATCCTTCGTGGCTCTCCGAGACCCCAGATGCGTTCACAGCCCCCTAGACCACCCAGAGCCTGCGGAAGCTGTTTCATACATTTGGCTCTGAAGTCCTGCTGCCTAGAAGCGTGCTGCCGCCTGCTGCTGTGGGTGTCCATGGTGACCTTTTCCACCCACGTGACGTGCACAGCCGCTTCTGAGGCTCCCTGTGACCACGTGGAATGCAGGGGCGGGCTGTGGAAAGGAGCAGCTGTGGTCTGAAGGAAGCTGAATTGCCCTCACGGCGCTGTGGGGAGCCACCGTACAATCTCACCGAACTGAAGGAAGCAAACACAGAAAGTGATCCTTGGTCTGAGGGGTTAAGCATTTTACTGGGATATCTTAACAATTGCTTTTTTTTCACTGTGGAAAGAAGAATGAATAATCCCAGTATCATAAACTCAAGGACTGAAAGTATAATCCCAACTTGCTTTAGAAAACAATTTGTCCATAGAAACAAAATGACTAATACATGGGGGGAAAGGGTATCCCAGCAAAAGAGAAGCATGTTGTTTATCAAAGACTTAGAGAATTGGATGTTTCACAAGACTGGAATATTGTCTACCTAAATACAGCATATTATCTGATAGTCTTAGAAATATTCCACAAGACATACTTTTTTTTTTTTTTTTTTGAGATATGGTCTTGCTCTGTAACCTAGTCTAGAGTGCAGTGGCATGATCATAGCTCACTGGAACCTCTAACTTCTGAGCTCCAGCAATTCTCCTGCCTCAGCCTCCTGAGTAGCTGGGACTACAGGGATGTGCCACCATGCCTGGCTAGTTTTTCTATTTTTTGTAGAGATGGGGGTCTTGCTCTTGCTCAGGCTGGTTTTGAACTCTTGGCCTCAAGCCATCCTCCATTTTGGCCTCCCAAAGTGCTAGGATTACAGGTGTGAGCTACTGCACTCAGCCAAGACATACTTTAAAAGCTACCAAGTCCTTAAGTCTTCTGCAGAAGAAAACATTGCATTGGCCGGGCGCGGTGGCTCACGCCTATAATCCTAGCACTCTGGGAGGCTGAGGGGGGCAGATCATTTGAGCTCAGGAGTTTGAGACCAGCCTGAGCAAGAGCAAGACCCTGTCTCTACTATAAATAGAAAGAAATTAGCCAAAACAACTAAAAATAGAAAAAAATTAGCTGTGCATGGTGGTGCATGCCTGTAGTCCCAGCTACTTGGGAGGCTGAGGCAGGAGTATCGTTTGAGCCCAGGAGTTGGAGGTTGCTGTGAGCTAGGCTGACACCACGGCACTCTAGCCCAGGCAACAGAGTGAGACTCTGTCTCAAAAAAAGAAAACATTGCACTTTACATGAGTACAGTACAAGGAATTCAGTTGACTGGGCAAGGAAAGGCAAAATAAAGAACTTTGTAAATGATACTTTAATTCTCAATTTATCTAAGTTTAGTTTAAGATATCTGCTTTCAATGGGTGGAAATAAGTATTTTCCCCTGAATTAACCTGATTTATTATTCACTTTTGACTGGCTATTTCTAGCTAAACAAATATTCCACTAATAGGAGGCAGAGGCACCGTGGGGAGAATAGCAAAACACAGGGAGGCTCGTGCCTGTTCTCGGGGCTCCCACAGCACTTCCAAGTACCTCTACTTAGCAGCTACTTGCCATCTGAATTTTGCATTGTTTGTGTGTTTTTCTCTGTCTTCAGACCTAATATAGCATCTGGCACATGGCAGATTCTTTGTATGTGTTAGTTGAATGAATAAGTGAGTGAATAACCAGGAAGAAAGCCAAGGTGCCATCAAGATACAGGATGATGCTCTGCTGAACCCTAAGAAAAAAGATAATAGACATTTTCTACCTTTCTCCTGGCTGACCAGTTGAATTTGTGTTGATATACCGCAGCTGCAATGCTGTAGCTTTAGTTACATTAAGGTCTGCTGTTTTTTTTTTTTTAAACAATTACCAAGACAGAAGAGGAATATGTTGTGGAAAAAATTATCCAAGAGGCATTTTATTAGAAGAATATTGAGAAATAAACAAGGCTAACAATAGGTAAACATGGGCAATGTGAAAGTCTATTTGACTCTATTCTTAAGACTATTTTGGTTTTGGGTAATTTCTCTGGGTTCTGGCCTGGTCCATCCTTCCCAGGGAATCTTCTAGCACATTTGCAAGTATGAATCCTTCTCACAAGGCTTGGGATTTTATTTGTGAAACTTGGGGGTCTAGCTCTACCTGGTCTACCATGTTTTGGTAAACAGCTACCCAACATTTGGCATGAGGGTTTTCGCATGAGACTGGCATGAGCCTGTCTGGCTGCCTCAGGGTCTTTGGGGTATGATGATCTGGGATTGACAGGAAACCAACCTGGGATAGTTTGGCCTATATAGAACCAGTCATTGCATTGAATTGGTAACCTTGGGAAATCTCTGGGTAATAGTAGGCAGCAGTATAAATTTGGTTCTATATTAATAATTGAATGTTGGCCAGGCACGGTGGCTCACGTCTGTAATCCTAGAACTTTGGCAGGCCAAGGTGGGAGGATTGCTTGAGGCCAGGAGTTCAAGACCAGCCTGAACAAAAGCGAGACCCCGTCTCTATGAAAAATAGAAAAATTAGCCAGATGTGCTGGCACGCACCTGTAGTTTCAGCTACTCAGGAATCTGAGACAGGAGGATCCCTTGAGCCCAGGAGTAGTTTGAGGTTGCAGTGAGCTATGATGACACCACTGCCCTCTAGCTGGGGTGACAGAGAGAGACCCTGTCTAAAAAAAAAAAAAGAAGAAGAAGAAGAAGAAGAATGTCAACCAGATTTCACACAATGTCTCAGTTTTAGTGCTTTAGCAGTTAAAAAGAGATGCTCAACATATCAAGTGTAAAATACACCATACATAAATATCTTCTCTCCTTCATATCTCATGTTTATATGACTTAGCACATCCAAATTATGTCCCTTACCCTCAGTCCATACTTAAAGAAGATCAGCAAGGACTGTGTGTGCCATTGTGAGGTCTCTGAGATGGACAGAAATGTTGATAACATGTCAGAATCCATTCCAAAACCAACTAGTATAGAATGTACCTCGTAAACTGTGAGTTGATTAATCTAGATTGCACTTTTGAGGGTTCAGAAAGAGGTCAGAAATAGGGCTGGGTAACACCAGCATCTCATTGAAGATAAATGAATGTTGATGACAGAATGAATAGGGTAGAGAAAGGCAGACTGAAGAGCAATGGGCACTGACCAGAGGCATGGGGCTGTATTATTTCTTTCTGGAAAGAGCCTGCTGTCTAGACTTCCTTTTATACAACAGACTTAACATGCAGAGTCAATAGCCCTGCAGAGTAATCTCTGCTTGAATTCTGAGGAGGTGCCATATTAAATTATTTATAACCAGACTTAAAAGGAAGTCCTCATAATTGAAATATGAAGTGATCATGTTAAACTTCTTATTACTCCAAAAAGGCTTGTACGGTTAACCTCTGTCTCCTTTTCCCTTTGAAATACTAGGTCTCCCACAATTGTGAAATGATTAATAAAGTTAAAGAGAGGGTAGCAATTAACATTTTAACAGAAATATTGTAATGTTAGTGTCGTGACATCTTCCATAAAGGTCTCATGTTATATTCTTATTTTCTCTTTGAATATTTTCATCTTACCTTTTGACAAATACTTTCACACCTACTAAAATTTAAACTCTGATGATATGCAGAATATGGTTTTTTTTTAAGTTTCGGCTTAAAGATGAAATTATTTCTTGAGCACTCCACTTTTGGGAGTGGAGGTGGTGCAATCTTTCCGGAGAGCAATTTGGGAACATGTAACAAAAGCACTAAAATAAACATGTAGTTTAACAAACAATTACACTTCTTGGAATTTAACCTATAGAAATGATCAGAGATGGGGGCAAAGATTAATTGGCAAGGATGTTTGTTCCAGAATTATTAACATAGGTGAAAATCTGTAAATAATACTATATGCCCAAGCATAGGGAAATCAATTATGATGATATCATAATTATTTATTATACAATAAGTTATATAGTCCTTCAAAATCATAAGAGAAAAATGTGCATAATACATTGTTAAATGGAAAAAATTTTAATACAGAATGTAAAATGATCATAATTTTCTTTAAAATTATGTATATGCACAGAAAAAAGACTAAAAGTATAAACATCAACATGTAGACTGTGATTATCTCTGAGTAAAGGAATAATGACGAATTACTTCTTTCTTTGGGCTCTTTAACACTTTCTATCATAAAATTAATCATTTCTTCATAATGGGGTAAATGTCAGGTTAGTGCTAGGGAAGACCCACAGGAGGCCAGATGACAAAGAGTTAAACAAAATTCCACACATTTATTTCCTAATTTTGCTCTGCTATAATCGTTGTAGGTTTGTTACCAGATGCAGAGACACAGAGTTCAGGCAGAGAAAGAGGTTTAATTGTAGGGCCTCTGAATGAGGAGACGGGAGGAAATCTCAAATCCACCTCCCCAAGAGTTCGGGCGAGGGATTTTCAAGGGGTTGGACAACTAGCGGGCTCAAGTGTGGGGATCATTGATGGGTGCAAGAGTGCAGGGTGAAGTCATGGGATTGGGAGATGAAAAACTGCATTCTTACGCTGATTTGGTTCCTGGAGGGTATCTTCAAACTGGTTGGCATCAGCTATTTTTCTGGAATTCAGGATCTGAAAAACATCTCAAGCAGTCGTTAAACAAAAGACTCATGATTCTAAGGTCAGAGATCCTATCTATAGGAGAGATGGGGATGCAAAGGGTATCCAGGTTAGTAACCGGCAACAAGGGAGTGGGCCACAGTGCAGCCAGAGTCATGCTTAATTATAATTACATTTCTGTCCAGAAGCTGGCATGCAATTTTTGTCACCCCGGTGAGGATGGTTTCACTGCAAGGGGGAGAGTAGGTATATAGGAGGAATGAGACAAAGCTGAGGATAGAAAGGGGAGATGCAAATACTATCAATCAGGCATTCTTGAGTAGGACTCGGCCTGGGAAATCTCCAAAGATAGAGAAGAAACTAGTCTCAGGGCATGAGGAATCAGAGATTTGCCCTATTATCAAATACCCTCTCCTAAAGCATGCTAGTAGTGAAAATAGCCAAAAGTGTTCTTTTCTTCAGAGTCATTTTGCAGAGTCTCTATTCTCTTGAGTACAGGCATGGAGCATTTTCACAATCTGATACAATGAACCTTCCAAGTACAATGGATCCCTTGGGCACTGCCATTGTCTACGACTGCCGTGGTTTTGATGGAGTGAAGGTTTCAGACTTCCTTTGTCCTGTACTGTGACAACTGCAAATAACAACTGCAAATTATGAAAAAAGCATTTTCAGTATATAATTCAGTGGGAGGGGGTAGAAGTAGATTATGAAAATGTGTGTTCTATAATTCCAATTTGATTTTAAAAAAGCTAATGAAGAAATGAATGATTACATTCATCTGGAATTATAAACATTCAAAGATTAATTAGAACGATTTCTTGATGATGAGATCATGAGTGATTTAAATTTTCTTCTCTGTACCCCTCTGTGTTTTTCAGATTTTCTAAGATGAATATGTCTCTTGTTATTAGAAATAATAAAAAATAATTTTATATTAAACCCCAAATTTGGGCTTTTGATCTGGAAGAAATTAGTAAGTTATTTGGAATAAGTTCCCATTCCCAACTAACTTAGACCCTAAGATAACTATCGCCATTGTTTCATTCATTCATTTACATACTCCTCCAACAAACTTCTATTATTCGGTTACTGGTGCTGGGCACTGTGTTAGATGTTGGATATAAAGATGAACGACATTGTAATCCTCTTTCCTTGGGAAGATCCCTCTGTAGCTGACCAGTTATCTGGGTCAATTTATGGATTTGAAAGGGTCAGTCAAGGGAGTGCTTAAGACTTCAACTGGGAAGCAGGCTTTGAAGGAGGAGGAACTGCTCTTGGTTTTCAGAGGAACACATTCCTCTGAAATGACAAATGTCGTTCTGCCTGATTCTCTGGGTGCTTCCATCGGAGAACTGCAAGAGCAAGGAAGGACTTGTGAGCGCCTCCACGCAGTGAGGACTACGGTCACGCCAATGTGCTTGCTGACTCTGTTATTTGAGAGATTTTTAAAAGTTAACTTTTTACGTTATGATAATCGTAGATTCACATGTGCTTGTAAGAAATAAGACAGGTCCTGTGTACCCTTTACCCAATTTTGCCCAGTGGTAACACTTTGCAGATTTTAATACCTAGGAAAACGAAGAAAAGACAGCCTCTGCTCATCATCATCCTTTGAATATAGCAGTTACACTTTCTTAGCGCTTTAATAAAGTCCTTCCTCTCTTATTAAGGGAGGGCTTCTCCTCTTTCAAAGCCTGTTTCCTGCTTGAAGGATATGAGACCTCTCTTATTAAGGGATCTTAAAATATTTAAATATTGCCTTAAACGGTTACATGGCAATCACCTTAAATCTGGATTATTTTCTCAATTGTGATAAGTATGTCAATAGGAAGGAACAGTTTCTAATCAAATTATGGGAACTCTGTGAACAGAAAAACTTAACCTATGAACATTAAATGTGTTGGTAGGGGTATGAGGAAGACTGATGGAAGGAAGGAGTGTTCCCGAAGGAGATCATTCAGCAATGCACAGTCTCAAAGGGGCCTTGACGGGGCAGCAGGCAGTGAGTGCCGTCCCCAGGCACAGCTGGAGGACGAGGAAGTGTCCACGTCTCCTGCAAGAGGAGCTGTCACACCAGGAGACTCTAACAAGCTCAGCCCAGGGGGAAAATCTACGAGGGGAAGAGAGGGAAAGTTTTCCTAGAAAGACGCCAACCCACCTTCAAAGGAGGCAAAGGTGCCCGCCCGACTCCTGTGTCAGGGATGAAGGGGCAAGTAATTCAAGAGACTGCCTGGATGTTTCCGTTGAAGAGTTTATGCTTAAAAGCACACTGCTTCCCTGGTCTCATTCCTAACTTCATTTAATAAATATTATCAAGCACTTTCTATCTATCTCAACAGTTGAGTTGGCAGAAAGATGAGTTATACGTGAATTTTACACATAAGATGCTTGAGACAAAGGTGAGAGGAAAAAAAAAGTGTCCATATCAGGAGAGAGATATCTCCTATTTTACTCGTGCCTGGTCGCCTAGTGTGAGGACAGAGCACTGTGCTAGGAGTCAGGAGACCGAGGCTGCCTTACTCACTAGCTCTGTGGTCCTGAGAAAGTTACTCTAGGCTCTGGGGGCGGGGGGCTTGGTTTCCCCAACTGAGAGTACTGGTCTAAATGATCTTTAACTTCTCATCCAGATCTAAAAATATTCCATTATTATCAGCTTCTTTTATAATTGAAGGTAAATTAAAACCTCCAGGAAATTATCCTGTTATTTTGTACTATTTTTCAGTTTGTTTTTCTCCTTATACTGGAACACTTTTTAGAAATAAAAAATTCATAACAGAAATATTTACATTTATAGTAAATGTAAATATTACTACATTTACATTTACTATTATTTTTGTATTTACTGTCTGCCATGATTTGTAAGAACATGTCTTTTCTATTGCTTATAAAATCAAATAAAAGTTTAGAGGGGCTTTTAGGGGGGCTTTGCATGTATCTGTGTATGAGTGTGTGCGCTTGGTCCATTAAAAATAACTTAATTAGTGCAGATGAGATTAAATGAGAAGAGCCATTTTCAAAGAGAATGTCAGACAGACACCATGGTTAGATGCTTTTTGACAGCAGTTATAAAATAATGAGCTTGGTGCAAAAGCATTAGATTCGAGTCAAGGATTTTTTGAAGAAGATTTTTTTTTCCTTATTTTTAATGATGGAATTTATTTCTGGCAGCTCCTGAAGTTAATAAGAGAGGTCTCATATCTGGATTGTCCATAGTTTCCATGGCTTCTTCAAGCTCTGTCCTCACATATGTTTGTTATAATTAATGGCGGAGATTTGTAAGTTCCCAGGCTAACAGAATAGCTTACCTGTAAACATGGCATCTTGTCATTTGACTAATTGAGCAGAATCTAAGAAAGAACCGTCATCTTCATTTCTGGACATTTCTTGCCTACATTATGGGCAAGAGTATCTTCTGTGTGCTGGAGTTAGAAATACTGATTTCACTTCCAGAAGAAAAAAATACTATAAAAAGCACTTATAATTAGATTCTAGGATTCAATGTGTATATATGTATAAGCGTGAACATGTATGTGTGTGTGTATGTATTAACTGATAATTCCTAGAATCAAGATTTTCTCATTGGGGAGGATTTCTCAGTATTCTAGTGGGATTTTCCCCACTTCCTGGTTGAAATAGAGGCCATATGGGTTATTGATTAAGAAGATAATGGATTTCCTAACAAATAAACAATGACATAATGAATCAGACCAATGGTTTGCCAGTGCAGAAATTTGAAGCTGACGGTGGCTTTAATGGATTATTTTATGGAAATAATGATAATTATAGTCACTCTTTGCTGAGTACCTACTGTGTGCCAAGTTCTTGCAATTTATATATGGTGCCATATTTAATCCTTACAGTTAAACTTTATTAAGTAGACATTATTATCCTGGGTTTACAGATGAGGAAACAGGCTGAGAGAGGATACCCATCTCGTCCCAGATCATAGAACTAGTGAGTTCTTTGCCTCTCTATATAAATTTTAGAATCAGTAAGTAACTTGCTGGGATTTTGATTGAGATATACTCTTTTTTCTACTTCTAGAAAGTTCTTCTATTTACATAATGTCATCCTTGCAAGTATACATTACTTGAAATTTTTTTCAACTTGAAACGTTTTTATTAATGAGGTTTTTGAATAAGTACTATATATGTATGGTTCAAAATTCAACATGTTCAAAAGTATAGAATGAAAATAAGTCTCCTGTCCTCTTCTGTTCCCCAGCTCTCTAGGCCTCCTTCCAAGGGACAGCACTCAACTAGTTTCTTATGTATATTCTATATGTTTACACACACAGACAGGCAGACAGGCACAGATAAACAACAGACACAGACACAGACATGCCCCCCACCCCCAGCCCTTCACACATGAATGTTAGCATAAACATAGTCAGTTCATAGCTATGTAACATGTTTTTCCCTTGACAATATATTTTGGTGATCCTTCTAGACCCAGAACAGTCCTTATTGCATAATTATAAACCCTGGTAGATCTGTTAGTACTAAATTTGTCTAGAAAAGTGTACATTTTTCTACCCTTACAACCTCTTACAAATGTATAGGTGGTATTCCTGGTTTTGATCAGAAGTGGGCAGGACAGGAGTGATTCTCTCCCTCCTGCAGATGTGTATTTTGAAGGAGGAGTAGATCTATTACTTACCCAAGTCAGTCATTAAATTGTAGGGGTACACATAAAAAAAACCCCAAATTGAATACTCACATACCAGGATGAAGGATAAAAGACAAAATGATAAGAATTAGACTAACAAAGAACTGAAATGAATACGAAGATGAGTGATGCAAAATCTGAAATTAGAAAGTGTGTTTGGCGTACAGACAGAGCCTTAAGGACAGACTATCAAAAATGCACGCAAGAGGGAAAAAAATGCACTCAATTGAAATGATGGAAACCACACAGTCCATTCCTAACCCTTAATTCCTCTGAAGAACAATTCACACCACCAAAAAAAGAAAAGCTCTTAGATGTAGTAGAAAGCAAAACCCTGATCAGGACAGATGCCCAGCATTTAGGAAACAATGTGGACACAGGAAAAAAAAATAATCTCTTTCCCCCATGATGTGGCAGCAGAGAATGGATAACAAAAAATGATCAGATGGAGCAGTCAGACAGGGGGCTAAAAAACAGGGAGGATTTTCACATACAGAGGCACGAGAGAAAAGAGCAAGCAACTCAATGACAAGCAGAAGAAAGATGCCCATGTTTTCTCTGCATTAATCTTAGCCATGGCTCTAAAATATTCACCATCCTCTTCAACTGCTTCCCAGGCTTTGAGCCACTTCTTCCTCCTTTGAAGGCATAGGCTGGCATCACAGCCACAAAGTTGTGGATTAACCTACGCTGCATCATCCACTCTCAAATTCTCTATGGCTTCGGATTGAATTCACTCCCATGGACACGCATGGAGTCCTCCTTGCATGCAAGACATTGTTAGGAGCTGAAATGCAAAATGCAAGTATGCAAAACATCTCTTTTCATTCAGAGTCTTGCCTCAACTGTAAAAGGAGAGGGTGAAATTGAATTGCTCTCTAATAAGGCACTTTTCTACTCTCACATTATTTAGCTCTATGGCACACAGAGTGGCGTCTCTTTACTGGATTTCAGGACATTCTGTGTAATAGTCCTTGACGTGATGGCTCCCATTGGTCTCAATATACCTGTGAGATATCTCTCTCTGGATTCTGCCATTCAGTTTCTAACAAAGACGTTCACTTTTGTAAATAAAGTGTAAATAAGGCAATGTTTAATTACAGTCACATTTATGATCTGAGGTCTTCTTAGCTTATACCAACTTACTGGGGATTCTTCTTGAGTTCTTCCCTAAGCCCTGCCTTGCAAACAGCTTGGCTGGGTGTTTATTACCTTGGAACTTACACAGAAATATATGTGTGCTTGTGTGTGTGTGTGTGTGTGTGTGTGTGTGTGTGTGTGTGTGTATCTGCCTCATTTCTCAAAGGATTTGAGACAAGCTAGAGAAATACATAAATTTGCAAAAGGATAAAATAAGAATCCCAGAACCCAGAAACATAAGGGAAGAACAATATCAAAGTAGATACTGCATGAATCAGTTGCTTGATGTCGAGGCTGCAAATTTAGCTCTAATCTTCATAACTGAGAGAAAAACAAACCACCCTAAGATTCATATGGCCTAAAAGTCCAGGACAAGCTGCTTGCTGTGAGGAAACACGGCTTTCCTGGACACTGAGGCCTGAAAAAAATCTCTCCCTGGATCTTCATAGAAATCACACTGTGAGATGCACTCAATGCTATAAAAAATACCTTACAACTTTCACATGATGTTTTCTCATCATATGCCTCCATGCGGGCTGATGGCTTGATACCAAAAGATAATTTAGTTAATGCAGGGCTAGGAGGAGCCCAACCCTTAGTCTCAACTTCAATCAGTCTCCTCTATCAGAATGAGGACTTCTTAATTCTATTCTGATCTGCTTTGGGCTTCCATTTAGGGTAGCAATATTAAAATAATTCATTTAAATTAGAAATACTGAAATTTCATGCAGGGGTTCCTTGTAATGTAAATGAGCTAACAAAAGGCAAGGGAAGCAAGGCGAGCACAGTTGTCTGGCCAAGAGGAGAGCATAAGAGCATGTAAGATGCCAGCAGCGCCTCAGTGGGAGGCACTGTAGTGGCTTCCCCGGAGAAGGTGGTAAGTTTGGCAACTCAATCTAGTGAAAAGAACATGACGCTGGAGTCTGGAGAACACAGCTCTGTTGGCAGGGTTTGTTGCCCGAGGGCTGGCAGCCTCTGTTTCCTCTGCTGTAAAATTGGGATAATAACTTGTGAATAAATAACTAGAAACATTACGTACCAACCCCCAGCCTGGTGCCTGGAGCACAGCAGGGATCTAACACATTAGGCTGCTTTCTTACTTTTTTTTTTCTTTTTTTGAGACAGAGTCTCTCTCTGTTGCCCCGGGTGGAGTGCAGTGGCGCCATCGTAGCTCACTGCGACTTCAAACTCCTGTGCTCAAGTGATCCTCCTGCCTCAGCCTCCCGAGTAGGGTAGCTCAGACTACGAGCACACACCACAACACCAAGCTAATTTTTCTATTTTTACAAGAGACAAGGTCTCGCTCTTGCTCAGGCTGGTCTCAAACTCCTGAGCTGAAGTGATCCTCCTGCCTCGGCCTCCCAGAGTGCTAGGATTACAGGCGTGAGCCACCGCGCCCGGCTGATATTATCCTGGATAGAACTGGAGCCCTTCCTTTGAAGTGAGGTATCACAAGAATGGAAAAATAAGCACCACATGTACTCGTCATCAAATTGGTACTAACTGATCAACACTGAGGTGCTCACGTGGAAGTAATATTCACCAGGTGCCAGTCAGGTGTGGGGGGTAGTGGAGTGGGTACACTCACAAGTGATGGATATGGAGCGTGCTGTATGGGGGGAGGACATGCTTGTGGCCCTGGCTGGGGTGAGGCAAAGGCATTCTATGTAACCAAAATGTTTGTATCCCCCTAATATTCTGAAATACTAATTAAAAAAACCACAGACTCAAGTAACACGTAGGAACTAAAAAGGACCACAAAATCCAATGACACTGAGCAAATCACAACATACACACAACCTGCAGCTCCAGCCTTCAAAATCCAAAGTAAATCTCTTTATCTTTTTAAAAATCATTCAATCACTTCTTAGCGGTTCTGCTCCTAGGCAAATCGCCAATACCCTTTGCCCTTTCTCACCCATCAGTCATCAGCATTATTATTCCCTGGCTCATTTTGTTTCCTCTGCTCACTTTCAAGGTGTGGGACCTCAAACTAGTGTTTCCGTGAGAGGAAGAGTGACTTGCTTTTATCAGAAATGACTGTGAATTTGGGGAGGACACTACAGAGGA
>CAUYRT010049958.1:0-106739 GCA_963574885.1 Lepilemur ruficaudatus
GATCGCTCAAGGTCAGGAGTTCGAAACCAGCCTGAGCAAGAGTGAGACCCCCGTCTCTACTAAAAATAGAAAGAAATTAATTGGCCAACTAAAAATATATAGAAAAAAATTAGCCGGGCGAGGTGGCACATGCCTGTAGTCCCAGCTACTCAGGAGGCTGAGGCAGAAGGTTTGCTTGAGCCCAGGAGTTTGAGGCTGCTGTGAGCTAGGCTGTGCCACAGCACTCTAGCCCAGGCAACAGAGTGAGACTCTGTCAAGAAAGAAGGAAGGAAAGAAGGAAGGAAGGAAGGAAGGAAGGAAGGAAGGAAGGAAGGAAGGAAGGAAGGAAGGAAGGAAGGAAGAAAGGAAGAAATTCTTGCCTGTTTTTCTTCAGTAATGTATTATTAAAATCTAACACATAGTAGATGCTTAACAAGCATTTGTTGAATGAAAGAATGAATATTCTTAATATCACCGAGATGATACAGTTATAATAGCAGGTGAGATTTCACACTATTTTAAGATTCCATAGTTTGAGATTCCAATCTATATTCTATCATCCTTTAAAGATTAGGCTTCTCATTTCAATTTCTGCTTCTAAAAATCTAAAACTCAAAAAATAATTTAAGGAAATAAAATACTTATAAATAATGAGGAAACCACTTACCCTTTGTGACTATAAAATGTAGCCAGAAAATAACTGAGGTAACTACCCTAAATTACAGTTCATTTGGAATAGTCCATTAGCACCTAATGATGGATGTTATAATATTTTCTTTCTACGTGTCCCAACTTGATTTTCTCAAAACAGCCTCTCACTAGCTGGCATTCATTTTTGGCAAGGTGGGGATGTCAAGCAGGGAAGGGGTTAAATTTTTGGAAATATTTTTTTTTCCAAGAACTTCTACTTAGTAGCACAATTATTTCAAATAGTTACATTCTTCCAGGATAACTTCCCCAGTGACTGATTTTCTTCTTTATGGATTATAAACTTGTCCTCAACATAATTTTGGAATTCCTTTGATGATCCATGTTTAGCTGAATCTGCTACCTAACAGATGCCTGAATATTTAGAATCCCAAAGGACTACAGTATGCTGTGGTTTCAAATTCCTGAGCCGTTGATCCAGCAATTCTTATTTTATTCTTCCTTTCCTACCATCTTAGGAGCCAGTAGCAGATGTTCATTATAGTTTATTGTTCATTCCCATACAGTAAATCCAAATGGGACTTGAGAACAATAGTTTCTCTTTTTTTCTCTGCCTGAATCGAGATTCTTTATGTATTCTTTATTATTGTTAACACTTTTACATCTTTGAATATTCCAATTTTTAAAGAGAGAATTCCAAAAAAAGGACACATGCAATAAATTTTTAAATGGAAAATAAAATATAAAATGTGAATTCTTAGTTTCATTAGCTGTATTTATATGTGGATCCACTTACTAATTTAGTCTGATACAAATGTAAAAGCAAGATATCATAAAGTCAGAACAGTATTTTATAAACCTCCAAATTCTCAACCAACTATAGTAACTACAGGGGCTTATAGATGCAAAATGTCTGGTGCATACAATTAAACACCTGGAAAGAACTACTGAGTATCACATTACAAAAGAAACATTCAGGTTTACCACATACCTGAATTCAATTTGGCAAAAAAAAAGGTCGCTTAAATTTTGGTTGGAAATAAATTCTAAAATAAAATTCTGATAGATTTTACTCAAAACTTTCAAGCCACACTACTAGGTATTTGTCCAAAGGAAAAAAGACATTTTATAAAAAAGACACTTGCACTCAAATGTTTATAGCAGCACAATTCACAATCGCAAAGGTGTGGAATCAACCCAAGTGCCCACCAATTCATGAGTGGATTAACAAAGTGTGGTATATGTATTCCATGGAGCATTACTCAGCCATAAAAAAATGGTGATCTAGTTTCTTCTGTAACAACCTGGATGGAACTGGAGACCATTCTTCTTAGTGAAGTATCCCAAGAATGGAAAAACAAACACGACAGGTACTCAATACTAAATTGGAACTAATTGATCAACACTTATGTATACATATGGAAGTAAAACTCAAGGGAAACTAAGTAGATGGAAGTGGGGAGGAGAAGATGGGTAAATTCACACCTATCAGGTACAATGCACACTAACTGGGTGAAGGGCACACTTACAACTTTGACTCAAACTGTACAAAAGCAAATTATGGAACCAAACGTGTGGCCCCCATAAAATTCTGAAATTTAAAAAATAAATAAATAAATACATAATAAAAATTCTGAAATAAAAATAAAATAAAATTTAAATGCTGAACTAAAGAGTTTATTGTAATAAATTTTTATATTATAAAGAAATATAAAATCCATACTTGGACTACAATACTCTGAATTGAAGTGAATGCTGACCCTGCATAAAAAATTATATAATCTACGAAATACAACTGCACATTTTTTGATAATACTGGCAAGAAGAACCAAAAACTTAAATGTCTAAAGTTAATCACACATTTTGCTAAGATGAACAGATGAAACTGGGGATGAGGGGGCAGAGAAAAGTTGTTAGTTAAAGAACAAAAACTGGCTAATGCCTACAGCAAGAAAAAAATAATTAGTAATATAATTAACTTATTTCTAATCAATTAATAAATTAAAGGTAAAATTCTTAGTTTATTCCCTTTAATACGAGATGGCTGAACTAGCTGATCTCTAAGATCCTTGTATTTCTGTGCCTTTAAGATTGTATATATTGCTGGTAGCTGCAGATATATAAATAACACACAAGTCTTTTCTTTCCTAATGAATTCAGGGTTATCCAATGTTTTCACATAGTAACTACTCTAAGATATAACATCATTTTTGGAAATGAAAAGACTAGCAAAGGTAGAAATTATTAATAGAAGACTTCTGCTAGTACATGCATTAGTGAACTTAAACTGAGTTAGCAGTACAACTCCAGTAACCACTTATTCAGTCCTTACCATGTGCCAAGCATAGTGCTAGCCTCAGGCTTTACAGCAATGTGCAAGAAAAGGAAACTTTGACTGCAAAGAGTTTACGTTCTAGTGGTACGGAAGGGGGAATAGGCAATAAATAATTTCTGGTACTGATAAGTGCTGTGTACAAATAAAATAGAGAACATGGCAGAGAGTAATTGGCAGAGCTGCTTTCAGTAGGGTACTTAGGAAGACTCCTCTGGGAAGTCAGCCTTTGAATTAACAACTGAGTGAAGGAGAAGGCAGCCATAACAGAGCTGGGAACAAGCTTCCAAGCATGTGGTACAAGCTCCTGAAAAGGAACAAACTTGGCAGGTTTGGGAGACAAAATAAACACCAGAGGCAGGGGTTAGACCATGAGGAGCCTTGCAGGCAGTTTGGGTATAAATCTAATAGTAATGGTGAATCACTCCAGGACTTTAAGCAGGGTACAGTGTGATATTTAATGTTTAAGAAGATCATTTCAGCCGTTAGGTGGAAAACAGACTGCAATTGGGCAGGTGTGGAGATAAAGGGACAAGTTAGAAGGCTGTTGGAGTGACAAAAGTGACAAAGGTGGCTTGCACTAGGATTGTAGCAGTAGAGTTGGTGAGAAAGGGACAGATCAAAGATACATTTTGGAGATTGAGCTAATTGGATTTATGGAAGTATGGGGTGTGAGAAGAAAGAAGGAATTAACAATGACTTCTTGGTTTTGGGTCTGAGCAACTGAATGGATAATTTACTGAGATGAAGAAAGGATTATCAGTAGTTCTGTCTTAGTCATGTTAAGGCTGTGATGGCCATTAGACATCCAGATGTGAGGTAGCGAGTTAGATATATGATTATGGAACTTAAGAGAAATGTCTGTGCTGGCAATAGAAAGCTGAGTCTTATCAGCATACGGCCAGCCACGAGCTAGTATGTGAGATTCTACAAGAGCTGATGAGACTATTGTAGCCTCCTAGAACAGGAGCTGGCTAGAGGAAGTGGCCAATTAGAAAGCAGGAAAACCAAAATCAGACACAGGGTATTGCGGAACTTTAAGAATCAACGAGTGTTCAACTCCACCAAACTCTGCTGAAGCACTGAAAAAAGTGAGGACTATTGGCACAGATGAGTTTTAAGTCACTGAAGATCCAATATCTTGCTGATCTTAAAGACCATGCCTTTATCTGCTATATCATCTGCCTCAGTCATTCTTAGAAGTAAGTGGAATTAAACAGTATTTTAAATCTGGTCTCTATATATTATATATTTAAGTTTTCTATTATTAATCAGGATATATACTAATTGGGACTGTGTTAATTGGAAAGTACTTGTCAATAATATGGAAATAATTTGCCAATAGTATTGAATTCTTTAATCAGTAACTGCAGACATTAAAAGAGAATAAAGTAATTATAATGAGTCTCTATTCCCCGAAGAAAGATAAAGCTCTAAGGACCCAGAAAATGTCAGTTGAGGGTCTCAAATGTCTAAAGAAAATCTTAAGACATTTAAAATAAAAAAACTTTAGAAGGAGGTCTCGAAAAATACAAAATCTATTGTATTTCTTTGAAAAAGAAAAGGATACTTTCTTTACCCCCTGATTGCTTTGTACATAGAGTAATACTGCTGAACCCTAAAGAATTCATCTGGAAGAGCATCTTTATTCATTTTTATCCTACTGTTCACAGGTACGTACTGAGCAGTAGGTGGTTCATTCGTGTCTAGCGCACTCTCAGAGTAAAAGGGGGAATTTGTTCCACTTTTACATTCCATGCTCATCTCTTTCCTAAAATCTCAAAAGCTAGTATGCAACTAATAGAATAAAGTTATGAAAGTCGGCTTATTTGCTTGAAAATTCTTTACTGAATTAAAATAGATAGTATTACATATTATTACTAATCTGAATATAAGAGACCCAGTATAAGTATCTATGTGTTATTTAAGAATTAGAAAACTGAGAACATCTCCATATATTTTCAAGTTATTTTAATCACAGCATAAAATATAAAACATCTAAAAATAAGATTCACTGCTTTGCTGAATTGTAAAAGGTTTATCTGCCCAAGTTGATTGAAAGGTTATCACCCAAGTTGATTGAAAATTGAAGAAACTATATACATATATATTGTAATTATAAGGTATATTTTCAATCATTTATCATTTAACCACTTTCAGGGGAGGTTATGAAATCATCAGTATTCTCATTTTCTAGGTTCAGAAGTTGATTTATCCATTGTTAAGAGTTATTCATCAGGTCTTGTTGGTCTTAGTAGTTGGCTAGGAACAAGGAATGCCCAAATCCTGCCTCCTCCCCTCTTCAGGAGCTTCTTGAAGAATGTGGTAAATGGAACACACAGAGTCATACTATTTCTAATCCTAATCCTGCCCACTGTACCCAGTGCAGACCTCTCTGGTCCCCTGAGCCTAACCTCCAGCTTTATGGAGCCCTCTCTCCTTTCGTTGAATCAAAATCCTCCCATCACCTTGAGTCTGGGAGCTAAGGAGATGAGTGTGCCTTAGCTCACCAGGGAAAGCAGATGCCAGAGTGGACAGGGGCTGCTCAGAGAGCAGAGAGCCCGCAGTGTTCCAGCAGCTTTCTGCCTCATCTTCATAAAAGGAGAGAACCTCAGGCATGTGAGTAGCTTTTCCCCAGCTGTGACCTGGCTCCCTATTAAATCAGACTCAATCAGAGGCTCTAAGTCAGATAGTTAATGGGTGGTTCTTCCTTTCTGCAATGAGGAAAGAGGAGGATGGGAGAGGGCTTTTCCCTGGTACCTCACCCTGGCTTTCCCGGCAGTCACGCTCCTGCCTCCTACCTCTCTGCTCACTCTGTATCCTCCTCCCAGGATGCCTGTCCTCACCTCTACCTTTGGAAATCCTACCTATGTTTCAAAGACCAGTTAAATGCCTAGAAGCTCTATGGTCAGCACTGGAAGAAGAATTCTGTGCCCCTGAATGTCACCCTCTTGGGTGCCCTCACTGCCCTCACCACTGTCACCAGACACCTGACACTAGGGATGTACCAGTCTCCCTTTTCAGTTCTTTTCCAAGTGTTGACAAAACTATTCTTTTGACTACCACAAACAGACTGGCTGACATTTTCACAAGCATTTTACTGAATATTAGGAGAAAATAAAATAGAAATAGAAATTTTAAAAATCATTAAAGCTGTCTTGCTTACAAAAATTTAAAATATCTTCCTTAAGCATGGAAAAACTGGCACAAATTTGCAGCCCCCCTAGAAAGTATCCAATATTTCCCAGCTCTCCATCTGCCTCTATATGACTGGTGCCATCTTGACCCCGATAACCAGGAAACTGCCCTCTAAGATACGTCAGCTTAATTAGGGTTGAAATATTCGAATTCCTTTTCCTCTAGAACTCACCTAGAAATTGCTGTCAGTTGTGGTCTCTGACTAGCAATTGATGCCTGGAATGACTCTGTTAATCCATGAGACATTAATTACATATAGGAGTTATTCCCAACACAGGTCTAATAGAATACTATGATAGCATATTAGTCACGGCAGGCTAAGCTAGGCTGTGATAACAAACACCAAAATCTCTGTGGTTTAGGACATAAGAATTTATTTTGGTTCTCATTTACCTGAAAGTCCTCTGTGAGTCTGAGTGTTCTCCATAGGAGCTTCCAACTAGGAGCTTATCCTCAGGGATCCAACATTTACCATCTTACGTGCCCACATTCTCAACACACGGCTTCCAGGAAAGAAGAATATGAAAATTGTGCCAGGGTTTGCCATGTCTCATCATGTGCAGACGTCTACTATCTGTTAGCCAAAATAAGTTACATAGCCTGGCTGTAAGGGTTGCCAATGAGTGGTGATGAGCATCAGATATCTCTGCTACAGATAGACAAGGGATCCCAACTCAACGTTTTTAAGAGTCCAGGAAAGTCACATAAATATGTGCAACACCCACATAGATTAATACTAAGCACCACATAATTTTACTCCCTAATGTGAATTCAATCATTTTCAATGAACATTTTATTGTCTTTGTAAAATTCGAAGTTTAATTAACTTCTCCAAAAGATAGGCAGGGAATTCTGGGATAAGAATAGCTTGTTAACACAGCCACCTCTCCTCCCCTCCCAACTCTAACTCCAGCCTCATCATCCAAAGGAAGCAGTCACAGGGAAGAGGAGGAGGGCAAGGCGCGGGAGTCAGAGTGAGAGATCACGGGAGCAGGGTGGGGCTTCCCACCCTCTGAGCCCTCAGTCAGGTTTGGCAAAATAAAATCCACAGGATTAATAAAATGTGGTATATGTGTACCATGCAGTACTATTCAGCTATAAGAAACAATGGTGATATAGCACCTCTTGTATTTTCCTGGATAGAGCTGAAATCCATTCTATTAAGTGAAGTATCCCAAGAATTGATAAACAAGCACCGTATGTACTCACCAACAAATTGGTTTCACTGATCAACACCTAAGTGGACATATAGGAACAACATTTATCAGGTGTGGGGCAGATGGGAGGGGGGAGGAGAGGATGGGTATATACATACATAATGAGTGTGATGCGCACCATCTGGGGTATGTTGACGCTTGAAGCTCTGACTTGAGGGGAGAGAGGGGCAAAAGCAATATATGTAACCTAAACATTGGTACCCCCATAACATGCTGAAATAAAAAAATAAATAAAGTCCACAAGAAGGATCTAAAACGAACAATTCATGGGAAGAGCTTATCTATGGGATATGAAGTGATACCTCATTAAATTTTATTTCTAAATGTTTTCTAAAAAAAAAAATCTTTGCAAGATATTTGGATATATACTTTCTTGTACCCATCTTTCTGTTGTCTTTCTTTGCTTTGTTTTGTCATATTGCTAAAACAAAAAATGAACAGAAGGGGGATTTTTTCCCAGAAAAGCATAGTCTCATACATTGTTGGTGAAATGCACATTTTTGCAGACTTGTGGAAAGTGACCAAAGACTATTAAAAGTAAAAATACAACTGTCCTTCCACCTAGCAACCCTACATCTAGAAATCTATCAAAAAGGAATTAAAATACCAGTATGTAAATATATATATATATATATATATATGTATATATGGAAGGGCTATTTAAAAATGAATTATTTGGAGTTCCAAAGAATTAGAAACCACGTGAATATTTTATAGTCAGATATATTGTAGCTGAATAAAATACAGTATATACACCATGGAATAATTTGAAATCCTAAAAAAACACATTGGAGCTGCCCCAGTTGATGTGGGAGGATTTTCACAAGATATTGATTAACAAAAACAGTGTGATCAGGCTTTGATCCTTGTCTGGAAAAAAAAAAAAAAGAAAAAGAAAAACAGTATGAAAAGTGCATATTTGATTATCTCATTTTTGGAAAGCTATGACCAAAAACCCTACATACATGTATTGATAGCCCAACATAAGGTATGTTGAATCTTTATGTTGAAAACTTTATTCTCATTTATGTGTACTTTATAACCAATGATGCCTTTCCCCAAAATTTGTGAACCAAAGCACATTATTGGTGGGGTAATATTAAAGTTCATCATTTTCATTCATATGTCAGGCACCGTGATGGATACTTCACAACTTAAACTTTCACAATAATCCTTCAAGGCAAAAATTATTATCCACATTTAACAGGAAAATCCAGGGCTTAGAGAGGTTAAGTAACTCACTCAAAACCAAGAGACAGAATTGAATCAAAGGAATCCTACATTCTCTACTACGTAAGAAGTCTCCCACATAAATTAATATGTACCTTGGTATTAAGTGATTAACTGGCCCCAACATATAATTCTGAGGTGTACATAGGTAAGTACACAAAATAAAATACAAAAAAAAAAGTGGTTTATAACTGAGAGTCTGGAGTCAGAGAAATATAAATTCAAATTCTGGTACCATCCATCAGTAACTGTGTTACTTTGGCAAAGTTATTTAATTTCTGAAGTTACAGTTTTCTCATTTGTAAAATGGTGATATTAGAACCTACTTCTCCACTTCATAGGATTATGGAGAGAATTAAATGATAAATCATATATATAGTTTTTTTTTCTTTTTTATATATGAAAGTAAGAAATGAGAGTAAAGTAAATAAGAGGGTGTGTCATTTTGAGGACGCCGTGAGAAAGAAGCAGAGGCCAGAATCCATACTGCTTTTTTAGGAAACTATGAATAGCCCACCCCTGTAGTGGACGTCAGTCTATCTAAAGAGTTTGAATTTTAATATGCTTTCATCATAATTGTAAATGTGAGGCCTAGCTTTAGGACTAACCCAGTATCGACTATCATAAAGTTTGTCAGAGGCATGTTAAAAATCAAACCTGTTTTATTGTTTCATTGCTCCTTTAGATCTTATTCTTGGACAAAAGATCCCCTGTCAATTCAACGGGACATTTGGGGTCCAAATGTAAAGATGACTTCTATCACTGTATCCAGTGGTAATTGTATCAGTTTATTTTCAGCTGCAAAGAAAAGAGCTGCTATAGAGTGGCTTGAATAATTAGGGACATATTTTTCCTACAGGACAAAAGTCTGGAAGTAGAAGGCTGCTGGCAGTGGTTCAGAGGCCCAGCTCTGTTAAGGCCAGTAAGTCTCTGATTCTCAAGCTTATTACCCCATTGTCGCAACTTTGCTGTTGCAGTTCCCAGCATCATGTCTACTTTTAAGACTGGAAAAAGGGAAACGGGATGATTCCAGCTATGTCCTTTATATAAACTTTTCAGACAACCCACAACAGAACTTCACTTATTTCTAATTAGCCAGAACTGTATCATACAACCTTCCCACCAGGAAAGCAAATAGTTTAGTGTAACGCAAAAAAGAAAAAGAAAAGAAAAAGCAGGCAGTGGGGGCAGTTGGGAATGGAATTGACGTTGAAACAGCCAGTCTCAGAGTCTGCCACAGTAACACTACATGGATAAAAGACAAAGAAATTATTTTTAAACATGGAAGCTTTAGAGTTAACATTGCAAGATCGCAAAGAAGAATAATATGGGTGCGGTGCACACTGTCTGGGGGATGGACACGCTTAAAGCTCTGACTCAGGTGAGCAAAGGCAATATATGTAACCTAAACATTTGTACCCCCATAATATGCTGAAATAAAAAAAAAAGACTAATATGGTTGAAAATGCCCAGTAACTCATATTAACTGCTTTCCAATTGAGGTTAAATAAAAGACAAGTTTAGAGTTCATATCATTCCTGTAATATAGTTAAGTAAAATGATATTTCTAAGGTAACACAGCATCAAATATTTAAAGTCTAAGGCACTAAAGACCGAAGAGGTACCTTGAAAGGATTTTATTCTTTGCATTTTTCAGTGAGTTCAAGGTTGGCAGAACCCCATCACTGCTTACTTTATTGATGGGGATATCTGCAAAGAAGCAGATGTTTTGCCAAGAAAGGGAATATGAATCATTGTATCTAATAAGATGAGAATCTTAGGAAACAGTCTACACAGCTCATGAGTGAAACTAGCAATTAATCTTGACATGTTTTATAAAAGGTTGGGTTGCTTAACATTTCTCCCAAGTAATTTTTTTTTAAGTTTGCTGTAGGCAGGAAGGTAAAAAGACTGACAGTGCAGGAAACTGAACTTTTCTTCCCTCCAAAGGCCAACTGTGCCAGTTGTATATTGAAATATGAGGTGCATCATGATAGGAGATTAGTCAAAGGCGTTCACCAATGTGCCCTCAGTCCCAACTTGCTAAAGGAAGCGTTGAAGTGGCGCCATTGGAGACAAGAAGTCACGATCAATTTATTGCTCCATTCTGAATCTTGCATATGTATGCAAAGTTTTATTTATAAAGATAATTTATGTGGCAGTTGGGTTATGTGGTAATCAGCAAGACATAGTGTCTAAAACTACACCATGTCACGCTAGCAAGTAGACAGAAATTCTCTTGCATCAATTTACATACGAAAGCTTCCCAAGAAATATGCTGCAACGAAAACGCATCCATTGAGTCTCCATTTGCTTCTCTAAGAAAGAGAAAGTGAAAACCTGATATTTCTAAAATTCATCGATGTTGCCATCTCCATTCAAGTTTACATTTTGCTAGAAATAAATTATGGAAATCTTATGTCAACAGCTCAATACATCTCTCTTATTTTCCTTTAGTTTTAAGCTTTCATTTCTCTTAAATGTTTAATATTTGATCAATTCATATTTAACAGAAATTCAGGTAGAATAATCTCAGTGCTGATCAGTAACCTGGGTTAAATGAAGTGTGACTCACACTGTCTAGATCCCATCTCTGAGCCAATATATTTATCTTAAATTTATTTTAAAATTTTATGAAAATGTAAATGGAAATTTACATTTTAAAGACAAGTAGGAGAAAAACTGTGGCTTTTCAAAACTCAAAAGTCTGTTCTCTCTCTCTGATATCCAGTTATATTCTTATAATGAATAACATGTACTATTTAATTGCTTCCATCCTATTGAAATACACACACACACACACCACTTTCTTATACTTACACACTCATCTATAAACAGCACAGCAAGGCACAAACCTCCAGAGCCATCACTGGATTTCCCAAGACAACAACAGGAAAACAAAAGGCAAGAATTTCATAGATAACTATTTATTGTTTTCATTTTTCACCATTGCCCTAGCTCTTGCTCTCCTCTGGACTTCACTCTCATTCAACCTCCCATTGTTCCTGTCTGTTACCTCTCAATAAAGTGTTTCACAGACATAGACACTAAGCATTACATGAAATTCAAAGACATGGAAAGAACATTGTACAACATCTTTAGTCATCAGGCACATGCAAATTCAAAACCATAATGGGATACCGTTACACATCCAGTAGAGTGAAGAAAAACACGGACAGTACCCAGTCCTGGTGAAACTGTGGAGAAACATGAGCTCTCACACATTTCTGGTGAGAATGTAAGACGGTGCACCAACTTTAGAAATTTTTAGAAATGAGTTTGGCAGTTTATAATGGATCTAAACATGCCCGTACATTATAACCCATGTGTTATTAGTTCAGGTCCTCTAAGAAGCAGACGCTATGACTGGGAGTAGAGATATAAAACATTTATTTGGGGCTGGGAGCCGTGGCTCATGCCTGTAATCCTAGCACTCTGGGAGGCCGAGGCGGGTGGATCGCTCAAGGTCAGGAGTTCAAAACCAGCCTGAGCAAGAGTGAGACCCCGTCTCTACTAGAAATAGAAAGAAATTAATTGGCCAACTAAAAATACATAGAAAAAATTAGCTGGGCATGGTGGCACATGCCTGTAGTCCCAGCTACTCAGGAGGCTGAGGCAGAAGGATTGCTTGAGCCCAGGAGTTTGAGGTTACTGTGAGCTAGGCTGACGCCACGGCACTCTAGCCGGGGCAACAGAGTGAGACTTTGTCTCAAAAAAAAAAAAAAAAAAAAAGAAAAGAAAAGAAAAAAAATTCAGAGAAAGTAAAGGAATGTCACAGAAGTTTCTCATGTAAAAAAGGTGAGTAAATCAGTGCAACCATTATGGCGAACAGTATGGAGGTTCCACAAAAACTAAAAATAGAACTACCATATTACCATATGACCCAGCAATTCCACTGGAGGGGAATCAGTATATTGGAAAGATAGCTACACTCTCATGTTTATTGCAGCGCTCTTCACAATAGCCGAGATTTGGAATCAACCTAAGTGTCCATCAGTGGATTAATGAATAAAGAAATCATGGTACATTTATAAAATGGAATATTATGTAACCACAAAGAAGAATGAAATCCTGCCATTTGCAACAACATGGATAGAACTGGAGAACATTATGTTAAGTGAAAGAAGCCAAGTACAGAAAGATAAATCTTGCATATTCTCATTTCTATGTGGGAGCTAAATATTAAAAACTATTGATCTTATGGAGACAGAGAGTAGAACGATGGCTTCCAGAGGCCGGGAAGGGTAGCGGGGAGTGGAGGATAAAGTGGGGGTGGTTAATGGGTGCAAAAATCCAGTTAGATAGTTAGACAGAATGGGCAATATTTGATAGTACAACAAGGTGACTATAATCAACAGTAAGTTAGGGTGTACTTTAAAATAATTAAAACAGTGGAATTGGAATGTTCCCAACATAAAGAAATGATAGATGCCTGAAGTGTTGGATACCCTGATGACTCTGATTAGATTAATTCACATTGTATGCCTGTATCAAAACATCATATGTACTCTATGAAGATATACAACTATTACATACCCATAATAATTTTTAAAAATAAAGTAAAATAAAACAATGGCCATTCCAGAGAAAGATATTTTTTTTTAAAGGTGAGTAAAATTCACAGTTATATATTTCTAAAATCTAATAGGTGAAAGAAATGCTTAAGTCATTCTATCTTGTCCATGAATGCAGGGACTCACACTTTTGCTTTGGGTGCTTAAAAGGAAGACCGGCAGGGACCTTGTGTTCAGATGACACAGAAAATAAGGGGGCTCTTGTGTGGGTGCCTGGTTGTATGGAAGTTCAGGAGAAGATATTGGTAAAAGTCAGTGCCAGGACTGACTGGCAGTTGTTTCCACAAAAAGAAAATAGCAGCAGCAACAGACTTTGGTAGGAACTTATCCCTAATCAGCATCTTACCTATACATATCAAGGGACAAATGGAAACTATAAATAATATTGTTTAATTACTCACCTCTACCAGAAAAAAAAACGTTGAAACTCACATCTCACTGGTTGTCGTGTAAGCAGGACATTTTTAACTGAAATAGAACATGCAAATGCCTGAGCTGAAGAGTGCTCTAGGTTAACTTAGAAAATTTGCCTTTACCCTCCACTTAGCAGAGCGTGGAACCAGCACAAAAGAGTAACCAAAGCTAATGAAAAAAATTATCTTCATTTTCTGTTATTGGAATGTTGACTGTTATTGGAATATTGACATAATTCCCATTTCCCAAATAATTCAAGCAAAAACTGTGCTTCTTATATAATTGATTTAAATAATTGAATAAAACTGGATTCTAAAATAATTATGGTAATAGATGATTGCAGTTTGTGTTTTTTTAATATCCTCAAAGTGCTGAAAGTTATGGTAAACACATAATATTGTTCATTACCTTTGTAGCAGAAGATAAATAGAACAAAACTGGGAATTTTAGTCAGACATGGTGGTGTGTACTTGTCCCAGCTACTCAGGACCAGCCTGGGCAACATTGAGACCTGTCACTAAAAAAAAAAAGGGCAGGAGGGGATTGGAATTTGTTCCCAAATCAGCCAAACTGCAGAGTGAGCCACTGCTCATATACCACACAAGCACTGTGCTTTGGCACCAGGTAAAATGACATTGGTGGAACATTTTTTTTTTTTGGCATCCTTCATCAGAAGTGGAAAGTGCAATTAAATGGAAAACAAGTAACACATTCACTTTTATATGTCATGTATATTAAAATATATGAAAATCTAAATATTTGAATAATATACCACATATGAAAAATGATGTTTAAATATGTTCCCATTTGGAATATAAAGCTCACTTTAAATCTATAGCATTAAGCAAAAGTATTGATTTTTTAAAATTGCTCTTTCTGTCAAAAAATGATAGCTGAGGGAACTGATCCTACTGTTGAAGCCTGCCAAAAACAAACCTGATACAAGGATTATGGCAGTTTTTTCAAGATTAATGTAGATATGTAGATTTTGCTACTCTCTCTCTCTCTCTCTCTCTCTCTCTCTCTCTCTCTCTCACACACACACACACACACACACACACACACACACACACACAGACCCAATATTTTTCTCCAGTTTGTTTGCTATGCTGCTTCCTAGCAACCAGGAACTCTCAAGGTGTATTTCAAAATGTCTCATCGCTGCACACCACTGCTGCCCTTCTTTAGCTCTCTACTTGAGACGAAGCGTATATTTTACAGTACCCATCATTATCCAGCATCATAATGATCATAATAAAATATAATAATGATATAGTAATAAGAGAAAGTAGATCTAACCATATAAGGTGCTACAAAATGAAAGAACATATTAAAACATATATGTTGTATTGAATCATCTATATAATTTCTTCACATGCCAAAGTAGAGATGGTATCTATATTGCCTGCGTAAGTGTCCAAATTTCCACTTTGCCTCTCTTACATGCAATTTGGCCCCAGATGTTTATTACATGTTTGTCAAAGGTGAAATTTTTTCCAACTATATTCTTGGGAATTGTGCATACAGCAGTAGAGAAGGAAGCCCCCTGAGAATGTATTTCTTTTCTATTAAGCACCTAATAAGGAGCTCTGACTTGAACGTAACAGAGGGTCATCCTTGAAGGCTACAATTTATATACTGATAATACTTGGAGACACAACATTTAGCATTCAGTAAAATGATCGACCACAAAAATTGGCAGAAATTAATATAATAATACAAAGATTATAATGAGTTTCAACAGGCTGACTTCAAGAAATGTATTTCCTAAGAGAAAGATGAAATTTAAAAAAATCTGAACATACTTCTGTTCTAAATTAAAATTCTTAAATAAAAAACATACCATTTCATTGATTTTAATACTGTTCCTAATTTAATCATATAGAGGTATGGTACATATTACTACCTATTAAACTCAATATAATTATTCTGTAGCATAAATGTTGAGACAATAATCATAGAGAACTTAAACTAATTTTCCCAAAAGGAGAATTTTCACAGGTCAGTGTTTCTCCTGTGCACCTGCTATCTTTCCTCATTCTGAAAATGCAGGGTACATTTAATTTGTTTTCTTATAAAGAAAACTATATATGTATGGGTTTTTTTTCTTATCATAGGTTAAAGAAATCTGAATTAATGATTCAGTTAAGGAAAGATACTGTTATACAGTCTTCAGTAAATTGTTGCTTGGCTTTTCACAGAATTTAAAAGCAAAGCAAAGTAAAATTTTCTTTTAGTGTGCTAAAGTTTCAGCAACATGAAAGATTTTCTAGTACATAATTCAATTAGCCATTATAGGGAGGAGAAATTACTTCACATTTCTCCTTACTTATTTTTATTAATATAATTTGATGGAGAAAATGTATCATTATTCTTAAAATCTGGATTTTTAAAAATTAGCATGCATTGGAAAAAATATAGGGCAATAGAATTTCAAAGGCTATTACATCATTGATCTCAGAAACTATTTATCATATAAACAAATGCATTAACGGTTTCCTCAATGAAAGGGTAAAGGTGAGTCTATTAAAAAAATGCTCGTTTGAAGGGAAGACGCAAGACACTGGTTGATCATACATGACCAGTAGTATACAGTCATAAACCATTTCTAGAAAGCAATTTGGCAACATAAATCAAATGCCTTACAACTACATATACACTTTCACTTAGCAAATGCACATCTGGGAAAAGGGCCCAAGGAAATAATAAGAGCAGAAATTTAAGTATAAAGATGTCCCAACAATAAGAAATAGGTCAAATAAATAAATGGCTTATCAGCATGTGACATACTATATAACTATTAAATGATAAAAATCTATACAACAAAGTAGGGAGCAAACAAACGGTACTTAAAGCTGTTGCAACTGAGTCTTACCCTCACCCTGAAGAGGCACTACAGCTTTCTGGGCATACCATGGGCCAAGTAAATGCCGGCTCCCTAGCAGTCACTGTAAGCAGAAAATCTTTGCTCAGTAATCCTACATCAAAGTTTACCTGCAGGAGCACTGGGACAACTTCTTAGGAGGAGCTGTGCAAAAGTCGGACTGACTTAAAGGATTTAGGGCAGGGACAGAGCAAGAGCTTTGTACTTTCCAGAAGACCTGTTGCAAAGAGCTGGATATCAGGCCCCATTGAGAAGAACCATTCTCAAAGTCTTCATTCATGAGAAGAATGCACCTCGGCAACATGTTCTGTTAGTATTAGAAATTTCATTATCAGAAGTAATAGTACTATTGAGAGTAAACTAAACTAGCCTAAAATGGCAGAGCAGGATGAAGTGTAAGGAGCATGATAATACATAAGAATTGTCAGTTGAGACAATTTGCTCTCTGTTTGATGATAATGCTCCCAGTTGAGGTAGTATCCTATTCTTGGTACTTTGTGAAGTGATACTGGTATCCATTCGTACATACACGTGTGTGTGTATTATATAATTTATTTTTGTGTGTATTTAATACTGCAGTTCCCAACCCCTGGTATTGGTCTGGTACTGGGTACCAGGGTACCCAGGTACCAGGGTACTGGATAGTGGCCTGGTACTGGTCTATGGCCTGTTAAGAACCAGGCCTCACATCACCATCTGAGCTCTGTCACCCCACCACCCCCGATCTGTGGAAAAATTGTCTTCTGTGAAACTAGTCCCTGGTACCAAAAACGTTGGGGACTGTTGATTTAATAGACCTCAAGAGTTGGAGAAAAGAGTCAAGCAGCTGTCTATATATGCCAGAGAGGAGAGTAAGACTGCTGATGCTTCAGAAGCGGTTGCAAACGCCCCTTCATTTGGAAAGAGCATATGGTCACATGTAGCTTACAGTCATCAGAGTTCCCCTTAACTCCTTTCCTCTGACTCCCCTCCTCCACTAGGCAGTTCAGATAAAGCCATACTTGATAAATACGTACTATGAGAGATGCACATCAAAGCAATTTTTGTCAGTGTCAGTACATTTTTCTCATTGTAATTTCAGATTGATCTTACTCATTGCAGAGGTTTCTAAACTAGAATTTTATTTTTCTCAGTAGCCAATCACTTCTGTCAAGGAGGTTAAAATCAAATTAAAAAAATATATATGCAAGGAGGTATAATTATATATACTCCAGGAGAAAAAGAGAATTTTTTTGTAATAAGGAAGAAAATCCTTCCTTTTTTCTCTGGGTTTTCAACATACCATAATGGATCTTCTAAAAACCTATTTATACTCCTAAGAGCCTCAAAGGTCATTTTTGAAGATGCTGTACGATGTGTACTATTTTAAATAAACAAAATCTGTCTAATTTTTGATATTTCACTTATAAGTATCGGTATATATTAGAAATGTAACGGCAATGAGCATCCACAAAAATTCAGGCTCCAACAATCATTAATATTCTCAAGTAGGCTAATTATTGTGTAATCTCAGTGCACACACAGATGACTGAGGTCTTTAACTGGAAGAATCCGGTACCAGTATGGGCTAGTAAATAATGTTTGATTCTGTGTTCATCACATTTCCATTGGCCAATGAACGTACCAGGAAATGGGCTTGAAAAAGTCACATTTAAGTATTACCTAAACTGTAATTAATATAAACTATTTCCTTCATCTGTATGGTTTTTCTTTCATTATTTACATATAATGTTCATCCATTATTTTTGCTATTCATTCTCTTATTTGGGGAAGATCAGAATGCTGAAATCTATTTGGTAGTATTTATTTATAAACAAATATATACTGGGAGGAAACATAGCATAGTGGTTAAACATGGGCGCTAGGTTTGAAAAGTCTGAATTAGTTTCGGTGGCAGACTACATTATTGTTAAAAAGTATTCCCTGCTACTCCCTGGGGAAGGATAAAACTTCCACTCTATGGATAGTATGATTAGCCTTGTTCTAGCTAATGAAATGTGAGCAAGTGACATTTTTAACTTCTGAGTAGAAACTTTAAGAACCATCCATAGTTTGTCATGATGTCTTTTTATCTCCGCCATGTGCCTGATAATGTTTTAGATAAAACATCTGTTTCACGAGCTTGGATTCCCTAGTGAAGAGAGCATGCAGCCAAACTACAACCAGCCCATAATGAACATGGAATATGGGTGAGAAACGAACCTTAGTGATCATAAACCACTGAGAAGTGGGAGATTGTTTGTTGCTGCAAAACAGCCTAGCCTCAGTCCTCACTCGCTGTACAGCTTTTGTGAGCAGCTTCAGTCCCTCTTCAGCTTAATTTCTTCGTTTTCAAAATCAAGATAATCCAAGTAAATGAGAAAAATTAGGTAAAAGCGCACAGTGCCTAGTGTATAATAAGTATCCAATAAACCATGACTTGTATTATTGCTATTATTGTTATCAATATTAATAATACTTCCAGAGCTTCACTAAATATTATAAATTAAATTGCATAAAAAATTAGCCAGGTGTGGTGGCGCATGCCTGTAGTCACAGCTATGCAGGAGGCTGAGGCAGGAGGATTGATTGAGCCCGGGAGTTTGACACTGAAGTGATCTATGATCATGCACTGCACTGCAGCGTGGGTGACAGAGCAAGAGCTTGTCTGTAAGAAACTAAGAAAAAATTGATTTTCTTTACAGCTTAACAAACAAACAACAGATTTGAGCATAGTCCCACCTTTTATATTCTTCGGTCAGACCCCTACCACTGAATGCTTCGACACAGCAATTCTTCAGTTATTTTAAGGCTACTTTTCTGACAACCCAGCTGAGGTTCAGCACATAAAGAGTTTCAAACAAACGCCACAAATTCTGTAATAGAATCTTGGACAAGTTATTTATTTTCTTCAAACTTCAGTTCCTTCAGCTGTAAAATGAATACGGATAATAATTCTAATCTGCAGTATTACATTAAGGACTAAATGAAGTAAAGTTACTAAAATGTTTATTGCAGATAGTGACACAAACATCAATTTGAGAGCAGATTGAGGCAAAACAAAAGCATGAGCTTTACTTATCAAAAAGCCTCTCAGATTTTTGCTCAAAAAATTTTTAATTCAGTTTTTGTATATAGTTTTTACAGACCTGGCTATCTGTTTTCCTCCCTACAACAGACTAACGTAGCAAAGTAAAACATTGGTGGAGAAAGCGCTGAGCACCCATTATATTGGCTGGCACACATGGCCTCTTCTATAAATATTTGTTACTGTTGCCATTGTCACAAGTAAACAAGCTGTGAGCAGGACATTTAGAGCTACCTTGTTTAAACTGAGGAAGCACATATAAAAACAAATTTTTTTCTTTTTTTTGAGACAGAGTCTCACTATGTTGCCCAGGCTAGAGTGCCCTGGCGTCAGCCTAGCTCACAGCAACCTCAAACTCTTGGGCTCAAGCGATCCTCCTGCCTCAGCCTCCTGAGTAGCTGGAACTACAGGTATGCGCCACCATGCCCGGCTAATTTTATATATATATATTTTTTTAGTTGTCCAGCTAATTTCTTTCTATTTTTTTAGTAGAGATGGGGTCTCGCTCTTGCTCAGACTGGTCTCGAACACTTGAGCTCAAATGACCCTCCCGCCTCCATCTCCCAGAGTGCTAGGATTACAGGTGTGAGCCACAAAAACAATTTTTAAAAAAGTAATTATGGACCTCATAACCAGATATCATGCAAAAATATAGCCCAGCACATTTATGTAGACTTTGAGGGCCTCAGAATATTAACATACAATAGGAGTGTGTTGAGCATATAAAAAGCAATGAATCTAGGCTTAGGCTCAAATTAAGGCCCTCCCCTTGTAAGCTGTGTGAGCCTCAGAAAATTATTTATGAGCTCTGTGACCTCTGTGGCCCCACCTGATAAAGGAAGATAACAATAATGACTTTTCAAGGTTGTTTCAAAGATCAAAAAATATATGTGTGAAGTGCTTGGCATATACTGTATTCAGTATATTTTGTATAAGGTGACAAAGAGATGGATAAGACAATTTAGAACAGTTTTTCATTTAAATATTTTCTCTTTTTTAAGTTTTGCATTAAAAATGTAAGCCTCGATGATCTGTAAACATTTTGTATTAGAATTCCTCAATCTTTGACAACGTTAGATAAATAAAGCTTTACTATCTCTGAATTAGAAACACATATACCATTTTTGAAAAGCATCACAGACACAATTTAAAGGCAAATGCTTGATAGTGGTGATTATTTTACAATGTGTGAATACATAAAAATACATACATAAAACCATCAAGTGTTATACCTTAAAAATATATAATTTTAATAGTAAATCATACTTCAATTAAGCTAGGGGAAAAGGGTAATAAAAAATGGGAAACATATACGACAAAGGATTAATAACCTTAATATATAAAGATCTCCCAAGAATTAATACCAAAAGTTGGACCAAAGTCATGAACAGTTAACAAAAGAAGAATGATAACTGGCATATATATATATACATACACACACGTATGTATTTATAGGTATTAATTAAAAACAGTGAGATAATATTTTTGACCCATAACACTGACAAGGATTGTTTTTTAATTGTTGTAATGTCCAATATCCACTAGGATATGGGGAAACAGGCATCTTTACACACTGCTGAGAGACTAGAAATTGGCCCATGATGTTTGGAGGGCAAGTTGGCAATTTATATCAAAAGTCTCAAAATGTTATTTATTCTTTCATCCAGTAATACTAGTGAAAATATTCAAGGATTAAATGTTAATTATAAATTATGGTTCATTCACATAAAGTAGTATATATTAATTTATGCAGTACTATAAGGTACATGTATTCTCCTAAAAACATGATCATAATACAATGTTAAGGGAAAAGCAACAAACTGCATATTGAATATTGTACACCACAATAACGGTGGACAAAGAAGGAAGCATACTTTTAAAAACTATATGCACATATAAAAATTTTGACAAAATGATATAGATAATTATTTGGAATGATTGGGTAAGATTCTCAATTTCTTCTTTTTGCTTATTTTCATCTCTGCATTCTTTACTTTCACTATATATCCCTTTCGCAATAAAAAATACAATCGAAACAAATGTATGTTGATTTTTATATAATCTCAATATAAACAATACCATTTATTACAAAATGTGTAAAGTATATGCTTAATAATCTTACATTTACATAAGATACTATTTGTAACATTTATAACACTTTTCTGTACAATATTATCTTAAGACCCTGTGACATATCTATTTTATCCCAATTTTAATGATGAAGCAACTAAGCCCAAGTGACTTCAATGAAGTCATCCCACTGAGAAGCAGTACAACTCTGTCTTAAATGTAATTCTTCTTGAAGAAGTTTAAATCCATGGCCCTTTCCACTGCACTGAGTGCTGGTGTTCACTTCATCTCTGCATGGCAGTAAAAGAAGCCAACCGAGCATTAAAATATAGTGTTGCTAGAATTCTATTCTGGATGCTTGTAAGAGCAAGCCAGCATATCATTATTTTTCATTTCATTGAGTTTTTTTAATGACAAATTTTGACTGCAAACTCTTTTCAGAGTGGAGAGTTCAAATTAAAATGTCAGTTTTGATTTAGTGAAGATGCTTTACTTTCAAAATATTTAAGGAAAACATTTTCATTAAAACCAAGATGATTGGATGTTAGAGTATGTAAATGTCGTGATACATTCCATCATTCAGTAAAAAGATTTCAGGCCTTATTACACAAATCCTGAAAGTTTATAATGCATAAAAACTTTACTCTCAAATATATACCTGTGCATATCTATATTTACATAAATATTTAAAACATATGCAACAAATTCAAGATCTTTATACTATGGTTTGTCAACATTTATGATAAACAATCAAATCTGTTGACAAGCAGTATCCAACAATTATTGACAATGATGGCATCTATTAGACTTCATTAATATAGCTCTCCTGGATGAATTGCTACGCATTTTGTTAAGTTTCATTTCCATATATAAAGGTACTTTTTTGTGATCCTTTTTCTTTGTGAGAGATCAATGTGGACTTCTGGTGTTAACTTTAGTCCAAGTTGACAGGCCTCAAACAAACAAAACAAAATTTCTATATCCTTCTGATTACTAGAAAATCTCACAATTTACGATAGCCCCCACCCTACCCCCAAAATGGTCAAACATTTTACAAATAACCTATAAGAGCGAGATCTCATAGGCAATTTTTCACTTGAATTTACTTTGCCTCTAGTTGGGTACAGATCTCTTCAATCATAGTGCAAAGATCTCTGCTGGTTTAGGAGAAGAGATTTTCACACAAATTTCATTTCACCTCGCCTTCTTCCACTCTTCTAGGACCTAGAAGGATCTCTGTCCCACCGGTCTCTCTCAGCAACATCTTCCTTATCTCACTCTTCTTTAGTGCTTCCTCCTCTGAGAATTCTGAGTACTCTCCCCCAGGCCACAAGAAGCTAAATCAGAGCCAGAAGATGTGAGTTGATACTGATATGCTAAGCATTGCACTACTTTTCTCTCCCCTCCTCCTCCTTTCTTTTTAGCCTTCATCTTTATTCTTTGCCTGACACAAACACCACCAGTCCTTTTTGAGATTTCCCCCAATATGACCTGGTCCTAAAGGAAATTGATGAAGGTCTCCCAATAACATGCCCTGAGTCATCACAGTCTCTGCTGCTTGGCTGTTCTAAACCACTCTGGACCACCGGGAAGACCCTCCTCAGCCATGCACATGGCTTAGCAAGGGTGTTGTATGTGTCTTACTTTTAAGTGGTCTTATCCAAAAACACAATTATACATATACAATTACAAGCATTTTCTTTTTAATTGATTCAATCCAGTTGCCCAAATCCTTAAAAACAGCTATTCTACTAAATTCAAGCAAATTTCTTTAACCATTGCATTAGACATGGCAAATCATGATTGGACAATTAAAACCATTAAAAATCAAAGATCTGTTAAAAACCAAAGTAAAGAGGGTTTTGGTGATATCTGATTTCAGAAGGATTCTCCTAGTCAATCCAAAATTCAAGTAATAATTTTTATAGAGTACTTACCTTCTAGTACTATTCTAAATTCACTGAGAGTTACAAGAGAAAAATAAGACAAAATTAATTGAAAACTCCAGAAAAGTATATACAAAGAATTTAGAGAATAATGCAAAAATGAAAATAGTACATGTTAAAAGGCAATTACCAAATGAAAACCAGAAGTACTAAAGAAATGGAAAACGTGGAGGATATGGAACTCAAAACGGACTATGTGGATGAGAAACATTTCAGAAAAGGAGACGAGAAAGAACGCAAAAGTGGAAATTAACCATCATGCAAGGGTCTGGAACCAAAAGCTCTAAGCAGCTGCTGATCTTATTCACATACTTGTTTTACATACATCTCACACTGTGGAAAATTGAGAACGACTACAAATTCTTCCCTTCCCATTAAGAGCTGGAGTCAAAAACACCACACACACACACACACACACACACACACAATTTCAGCTTTTTGTTTTCTCATTCATAATTACTGCAATCCAATTAACCAAATAAGCCTCCAAACTGATCACCTAGCTGTCAGTTTTTCCTTACAAATTCCCTTAACTACTGTTGTCAGATTAACTGTTCAAAAAAATACAACTTTGACGCTCTCATTCTTCTGATTGTAAATTTCTATTAAGTATTCATTCATTCATTTGATAAATACTTACCAGTGACCTGGCAGGTGCTAGTCACTAATCCAGATACAAAAAAGACCATCTTAAAATGTTGCACGAGGTCCCTGATCCACAAGACTAGCATTCTAGCTCATCATTTTCCACAGTAAGGGATCTCCAATCTGACTCCACGTGAGATCACTGAGGGAACTGCTGAATTTGAATCAAAAGTATTAATAGCAGTATGAATTTTTGATGTGATGTTACCTTTAAAAATAAGATCTTCCCTAGTTCTTTCATGGAAAAGGCTCAGAAACATCGCCCAGTAGCAATGAGAGCCACTGGCATCCAGAGTACAGTAATAAAATACTGTTTCCCACTAAAAGGTACCAGAGCTCCTCGGAGAAATGACTGATTGGAGGTTTGGGGCAGGAAATGTACACGATGATCCTGCAACATCTTGTCGTACCAGAAGGTAAGTAACGTTTCAAACACTATTCAGGTCATGTCAAAAGAATTCAGAAGCCAAATTGAAGAGGTTCCCATCAGGCCAAAAAAAAAAAGAATAATTTGAGCATCAATAACAACACTGCAATGGACTAGAGTATCCTAAACATGTTTAAACACATAAACTCAAAATATACAAATCAAAAAAATTGAAACTCATTGTATGATGCCAATAAAACAAATTCTTTTTTTGAAAATTGGTGAATAATAGAATAAAAACCACATATCCTGTCTTTTTTATTTAAACTGTACCACTGTTTAAGCAAATAAAAAATGAGAAGAAATGTTTCTTTACAGAAGTATACCAGCAAATAAATGAAGAGAGGATAGAATATCACCATTTTGCAGTTTCTGTTAAATAAATGGATCTGGGCATTGATCATCAGTGGCTGCTACCATCTCAGTAAAAGAGACAAATAGATATTATGTGCCTTCTAATGGAAGAATACACCACGCAACCTAGAAAGTGATCTTGGGGGAAAAAATTGAACCTAAATCTTATTAAACCTCTAGACTCAACTATAACTAGAAAATATGTTAAATGATACCATAGGGATACAATCAGCAAAATGCAGAGTGAAGGAAACTCTATAGGACAACCTGGTGTCTTGAATACATTTTTACAAGACAAAAAGAGAGAAAGACAGGAAACATATAGATTAGGAGACAAGCAACCATAACGTGTGGACCTTGTCAAATCCTGATTCTAATAATCTATAAAAAATTGTATATATACACACCCACATTTATGAAACAGTAAAAAATTAGAACACTGGCCATTTGATGATATTGAAAACTTATTCTTTTTTTAAGGTGTTGTAATGTATCGTGGCACTTTTAAGTCCTTACTTAGAGACACATACTGAAATGTTATGGATGAAGTGTCAGAGATTTGCTTCAAAATAATATAGAAGGAAGAGGGAGTGGTAGGCACACATATGAAAAAAGACTGGCCATGAGTTTACAATTACCGAAGTTGGGTGACGGGTGCATGGACTATACTGTTCTGCCTACTTTTGTATATCATTTAAATTTCCATAATAAAAAGTAAAATATATATATATATATATGTATGTATTGACAAAAGGCCCTACCTTGCAGAAATTCTAACTTAATTGGCCTGAGGCTCAGGTACTTTCAAAAAGAAAGGAGGGAAGGAGAAAAGGAAGGGTGGGAAAGAGGGAGGAAGGGAGGAAGGAGGGAAGCCAGTTCTCCGTGTGATCCTAACACACTCCCTGGGCTAAGAACCGTTTATCTGCCCTCCAACCATTCCATTGCTTCCAGTTACTCAGCCATGTTTGTGTTTCTCAGTGGTTCCACCAGAATTAACTGAGGTCCTTGTTGAACAAGCTGATTCTTGGGCCTCATCGCAGAAGGACTAAAACAGACTCTTGGAAGGTTGGGGTGTGACCTGGGAATATGTACATTTAACAAGCTCCTTGGGTGATTCTGCAATAAACTCAAGTGAAAACACCTCTCTGTGCTCAACAGAGCAGGACATCTCATTGTGCCCTGCATAGAGTCCTTGCCCCATTACTCCTGCGCCTTCGTTTGTTTTATCTCTTCCTTCTTCCACCTGAAATATCTTCCCCTTATCTTTATCCAGTCAGACCTACTCTATAACCAAGTTAAAAAATCACTCATCCATGAAGCCTAATCCCTTCAAGCTGGGGGGAAAAAAACTGAGGTTTTTTTCTGTCACACAGGTTTCTATCTGTTTATATACAGTGCTTTTGCTCCTTCACTCAGCAATAAGCTGCTTTAGGTCAAAGAGTCTTTGTTTTCACATTTCTGTAATGTAGACATTGTTAAGATACATGCTAAATTAATGGCTCAATGAAAACACAACAGCTGATTTTGTCCAGAATACGGCACTTGCCCACTAAGCTCTCTTCTTCTAAGGGCTAGTTAGCTCCACCCCACACCACCCTCAATATGCAAAGAAGTACCTCTCAAGGAAAGGTGGTAGTGGGAGGAAGACAACTCAAGATAAATGACTATCAGCATTTTTCGAGAATCAGCTAAATCAACTATAAAACCTTAACTACTTTCTAAATCAAAATGCCATGCTTGCCATCTTTGCAAACGAAAGAAATTGGTGTAAAGAAAAATATTCCAAAGTACCATTTTACATATAATAACCATGTCCAAAAAGTGTTGGCTATTCTAAGAGGCCATATTTTATAAAAATGTAAATAAATATGCCTTTATGTGTAAGTGTGCTTCAATTTTATAAGGCTTCTAAAGAAAAGTGATATATTTTTATAAGGACCTCTACTTCAGATTCCTAAGGGAAAAAAAATAAAAACTTTAAATTGTGAGAGGTTTATCATGATAAATTAGTGCCTGGCACTCATTGAGTCCTTACTGTACACCAGGTGCCGTGCTCAGCAGTTTATGTGATTCTCTCCCTTAGTCTCCCCAATACTGCTCTTAGGAGTTAAGGTTGTCTGTGGTTTATAGAAGACAACAGTGAGACCCGGAGGGGTTGAGTAATTACTCAAGGTCATTTAACAGGCAGAACTGGGATTCAAGCCCCCATATGCCTGATTCTTTCTTTCTACAGACCCTTGCTTTCTTGACACTCTACTGCCTATTGAGAGTAAAATCACAAAGAGCTGGGGAAGGGGGTGGATAGAAGGAGGAGGATGGATTAGAGGTTGAGGGACGGGAAGAGCTGAGGGCTTGGCTGTCAGGCAGGTCTTGGTTCACATCTTACTACCTTCCCTGCATGAACTCTGATCTTCAGCTTCTTTATAACAATACGGACCATTTGGAGCTTTTGTGAGGATTGTGTAAGATGATGCATGTGAGGCCACTGGCTTAAAAAAATGGAAGGCATCGGTAATATAATAGCCAGCGTCATCAACTTTGGTATTGTCATGAACAGTGTGTCCTTGTAGATTTCTCTCTCATTACTGGCTCATCATCTAACTCAGTAAATGCACTGACTGTTTTCTTAGCTTGTATAGATTCTGCTGAAACCACAGATACAATCTAATTTCTTGTTGTTCGTTGGGGTGTTTTTACATCAAATATTTAAAGTATTATGTGTAAAAGAGAGTATAACATTAAAAATGCTGCAAATCTCTGTCAGGTTCCAAACCCATGAGCTAAGCTGCTCTTAGTAACCTCACTTCACACAAGCTGTGATATAGGCTTGGCGCAATGCTCCGCTCTGTGCACAAATCTTGCCCAAATGGACATGGTCCCAAAGGGTTAGCACAGTATGCCTGTCTCGATGAGCCTCTCCAAGCAGCCCTTCTGCAGTCTGCTTTGCGTCTCCCAGAAATGATGACAATCATTATTTGTTTTCCTAGAGCAATCCTTCCTAAAGGCTCAGGACCGGTGAGAGGGAGGGGTTCTGAGAGAGCACGGGTACGTACACTCAGCATGCCATCTCTCCCTCATTTCTCCCTCTCTAGTTTGATTGGTTTTCCCCTAAGTGTGTTTGGTTAAGTGTCAACCTCTTAAGATGTTCACGTCAGAAAAAAAATTTCTTCTAATATCCATCTGTACCATCCATCCAGCAGGTAAACATGGGGTTTTCTGGAGTGGTCTGAGTCCATGGCTAAATTCTAGAATAATCCTATGCTTAGGTATGCAAACTCTTCTGCCTTTAAAATGGTGTAGAGTTTGATTAACTGGGTCAATTGTCAGAATTACCAAGAGAGAGATTGGGCATTGTTGATGAATTATTATCTTTTTCTTGGCCAATTATAGCCACAGATATTATTTGGAGAAAAATGTCTATATTGCTTATGAGAAACATAAAATATTAACCCAGATAAACAATTTGCAGCTTGTTGTATTTCTGTGTACAATCTTTAATCCTTAAGAAACATAGTTTCACTAGCACCTTCCTGGATGTGAATTAAAGAAAAAAGTAATAAAATTAATTGTCTTTAACTTAGAAATAACTACACAAATATCTTGACAGAATGATTCAGGTGTTCATACTAATGATACACTTTTTTTCCTGGCAAACAGTGTTGTTCTCATGCCTCCACAATGGCTGAAAATCTCTTGCTCTCTAGGGGAGTATTTCACATACTAATTTATGGATGTACTTTTATTCTCTTTTTATTCACAGAGAGCTAGGACTGAAGAGTCTACCCTTTTAATGTAGTAAAAACATTTCTTAAAACTTAAGACCATTTATGTTTTTCTAAAATATATGTTCACATGTTTACACTTTAAATAATACAGATTTTTACATAAATACAGGAAATATAGGACATAAATACAATATTAAATGTACAATCTTGCAATGGAACCAGCACTAAAATAGGATTTTTATTGTTAAAATCTTCCTGAGAGCACTCTGCATTTATGAGATTAAGCTGCTGTGAAGTCTGTTTTATCTATCCTGGAAATTATTTTGTCAGTCTCTTTAACTATCTAAGTATTTTTTACAGTTAGAATTAAGAACCCAAACTTATCATTAGTATTCTTATAAATCCTTGGTAGAAAAATCTGTATACCAAAGAAAAGAAACAGAAAATTTCTTCTTAAGAAGAGGATGTCCTACAACGACAAACAATAAATAAACAATGTAAATTACACATTTTTCAAAATTTATATTTTCTCTATTGAAATGATATAAAGGAAAAATTACAACCAAATGTGCAAAGAAAGCTTGATCATGCTTCCAGTACAAGGGCTTAAGCTTCCTTCGATGCTCCTGTACCATTCTACAATGATTGCTGAGTAACATTAGCATAATCCTGAATTATTAAGAAAATTAGAGGTCAGATTTACTTTACAGGAGAATTCAACCTATCTGAATCAGGCCTGAGAGGGTCATAGCATTCCAGATGTGAGCCTGGTGGTAGGTGTAAAGTGCACCACATGTAGAGAATGTGCACAGTAAGGAAAAAGACAAATTACCCAGAGCTATTACTGTCATTAGTTCCATCAGCCTGGGAAGCCCTCCCACGGCATTTTCAGTGTAGTGTGTGGAGCAGGCCTGGGGCTTATCACATCTCGCAGGGGGTCGTCTTCTGCCAGGCATAGTCACATAGCTTGACATTTCAGTTAAAAAAAAAAAAAAAAGTCTGGGCCCTCATTCTCCATACAGGCTTCTGTTTCCCAGCTCTACAACCAGTAGCTAAAATAAAGGGAGCCAGCCCACTGAAGGCTGCAATCATTTATCTGATGGCAGAATTGCTAGCCTTTCTAGAGGTGCACACTGTTCTTTCACATAATCAGTTTTAAGCCAGGGACAATAAGCCTCGGCTACTATATTGTACCAGAAGCTCCTTTGGGGGTTGTTTCACTAACCTTATGAATATTTCACCATTATTAAAAGGTTAGGAATCTATGCCACAAGAAATGTGATGAAATAATAAAACATGCACAATAATGTGAGATGTAGCATTGCGTTCAGTCTGTACAATGGCAACCAATGAGAAATGCTTAAGGGACGACTGATGTAACAGCCATTTTCCCAAGATGCTTTTCACCCTGGAAGTGCACATGGACAATATTTATTACAAGATATTAAGCAAAAAGAGTAGAATTCTCTCTGTCTCTCTCTCTCTATATATAGATACACATATCTATGTATATTTATGTATATATACAATAATTATAACTATGTAGGAATTGTGCTTGTGACAAGTAATGCACATAAAAGAAATGGGTTCTATTAGGGTGCTATGATTATTTTTTAAATTATCTTTTAATTATTTGCTAACATCCCTTTAATGTTGCATATTCTTTTCAGTTAAAAGTATATGCATACGTATACAAAAGTATACATATACAAGCATTCTCATGAAGAAAATAGTGGAATTAAAATGAAAAACAAATGTAAAAATATAGAGTATCCTCTACACTACCTTTAAAGAAAAATATAAAGATTCAGCATCCTTCTCAACAGGGGGAAAAAAAAGATACAAAGAACACCAAGCAAATTCAGTCAAGACAATAATAATTTTTCTTACACCTTCTTAATAATAATTATAACAATCCCAAATATGAAGTTTATTGCATTGTAAGTACACATCAAATTTGTCCAAAAAGTATTTCTTATGCATATGGAAACTATGGTTCAGAGAAGCTGAGTAACCTGCCGAAGATCAAACAGCGGAGTATTCATAACCCTGACTCCGTGCCCTTACTCACTAAGTTACAGCTTCTCTTTCTCTCTGCCATTCATAATCTTTAAGGAATTCCCAGTTGTCCTTCTGAAGTAGCCCTCTTTTCTGTTTTTCTTGCTTGCTTGTTTGTTTTTTGCTTGCCCTTAGCCCTTAAGAAAGCTGTGCAGTTCTCATCCAACATTGGCAGCTCTGATATTCACTTATACTTTAATTCACGTCTAGTAAAGAAATATTTGAGTATCTCCTATGCATTGTGATGGGGCTAGGAATCCATAGCTGACAGAAAAACACTTTAGAAACCTATAGAAAAGTGGGGAATACAAATATAAATAGGCAAATGCAGTCTATGAGAGCATGTAGCTGAGGCACACGGTCTAGACTTCTTGAGGAACTGGCCCCTGAACTAAGAAACTGAAGGATGAGATAGGATTAAGCAGATAAACAGTGTATGGGAGCAAATAATCCCGGTAGAGGGCGAAAGAGTAAAAAATAAAAAGAAGACAAAAACAAAACAAAACAAACAGGGTACATTCCAGAAACTGAAAGTGACCCGTCTAGCTACACTTAGAGTGCAACAATAACCATAAAAACTTTGTTGTAACTAGAACAGTCTCATTTTTGAAGAACAGGCAGGTTTGCTTTTTCAGAAAACAAATGATTTAAGATCTCAAAAAGCAACACTTAAAACCTTTTAGATTTTCCCTGATTGCATGTCAATAGTAAAAATTGCTTTCTGAATAAGCACATCAAAATGAAGTGTTGCTATGCAAATTTCTGATAGAATTAACTTATAAAATTGCTGCTTATATCCACAAATTCTGTGAGACCTTGAGCAAGTTCTCTTGATTAGGGATTACTTTTCTCTTCTGCAAAATAGGACACACCTATTTTTAGTCTATTTTCTGCTGCTGTAGCAGAGTACCACAGACTGGGTAATTTTTAAAGAAAATAAATGTATTTGGTTCACAGTTATGAAGGATGAGAAGTTGAAGAGCATGGCACCAGTATCTGCCGATGGTCATCCCATGTCAGAAAGCATCACATGGAGAGAGAGAAAAGGGATTGGGCCAAGCCCATTCTTTTTATCAGGAGCTCACTCCCAATATAACCAACCTACTCTCACAATAACGGCATTAATCCATTCATGAGGTCTCTGCCTTCATGACCTAATCACCTCCTAAAAGTCCCACCTCTCAATACTGTTACGTGGCAAGTACGTTTCCAATATATGAAATTTGGGGGACACATTTAAACTATAAGCCCATATTACATGTTTGTAAATGAGAATGAGAAACAATGTAAGATTTTCATCTAGTCTGGTGCCTGGCACATAGAAGATAACTATTGAACGGTAGGTATAGTCAAAGAGTGTAGAAAGCCAAATGGCCATAAATCTCAATTTAGTGAGAAGAGGTAGGAAGAGTCATTTTCTCATCTGCCTCTTACTCGGTCCCCAGTCCTGATTGGCTGTTAAAATATCTGATTATTTTACTGATAGGAAAGTTCAACCCTGCTAATTATTCAAAACCCTTCCCATCTTTCCCCTACTTCCTATTCACTTAGGTTTGATGTAAGAATATGTGTTATGGATCAACAGCTACAGGTCAGACTAGAAGCTTTGACACATTCAAGGTAAGGCCTCCAGGGACAGTTAGGACATTCCTAGGCTCAGGAAGAGATGTCCCAAAAGTTCTCATCTGCTGCCTCTGACTTGTAGTCACGGATCTGACATATGAGTGGCTTACTCTAGAGCTAATTAGTTCAATGCTAAGAGATATGGGGACTCTTGCAGAGTACATGGATGTTGTGAATTTATCCAGGCATGTTTTTTTCTTGGGTAGCTAATTGTATTATGCCTTACAAAACCAAGTCCTTTACTTAACTCTACAACTTTTCAGAATATGTTGCTTATGTATTCTAGCTGAGCAATAGTGAGTGATTTGGGATGCCACAGAAAGATAATGGGTGGTGGGGAAAAAAATGATTCTAATTAACCCTCAAATATAAAAATAGGTTTCTCATCATTCATTTTGAAGAAAAATGGTTTTTCTCCCTGGAATTAAATTACTTTTCTGAAAATAAATGTAATTTGGATTGTCGTGGCACTTTTTTTCTCCATATGGGCAATCAAGACTTTGTCTTTGAAGAAAGTCAATTAATATCAAGTGATATCAAATTAATCCAGTTATAAGATGTAAATTATGTCTCCACTATTAATATACTTTGTACATGATGGGCACTTTAGAAATCACATGGGGTGAACACAGATGATCGCTCATTCAGAAAAAAAATCAAGAGTTAGATTATAAAATATTTCATGTGTTAATTTGGATTCTACAAGAAATAGAGTAACTAAAACATTTACAATTGTGGAGGCGCCTTCATTTTATTCCTATGTGTAATTTTAATGTAATCAAAATTTGAGTTCAGAGGGGGTAAAAAGATGGAATCTCTATCATTCTGGAAGAAAATGGCATTAAAGAAATTGCCATGATTAAACATTTTTAAAACAGCTTATTTTCAAGGACACTCACTAAATTCTTTCACTTTGTCTTGGCACACTTTTTTCTGTACTACTCCTTATGTATTCACTTCCCTATCAGCTGAGCTTTTCCTTTCTATATTCTTTACATTGACCCTCAAAATCTTCAAATAAGTCTTTTCTTCCTCTGTTCATTCCTACATTTACTAAAGACTTCAGGATTTATCCTCTTGTGTATGCTCCAAAGTATTGGGTAGGGAATAATACTCTTTTTAAGTTATTTTGTGTGTTTGCATGTGTTACTAGATTTAACCCTCATTTTCTCCAATTAGCTTGCATTATAAGCACTCCTATAGTTGCACATGCCCTATCATTTTGCACAAAGCTAAGTCAAACTAAGAGAAACTATAAATTCTTGGTAGAATTCCAAGACAGGCAAATTATGGCAGATAGTATTACTGATTTTTGGTTACCATGGACACCTTAGTGATGCAAAGCAATATACTACCACCTGATTTCCCAGTGTTTTCAGACTGACAAAGTATCAGCTGCATGATGCGTCACAGTACAAAATATACGAGGACTTTCGTTCTTGTCACCTAACTTTCTAAGGCCCAACTGATTTTTTTAACTTAACGTGGTTTTTAAACCTGTTGCTTGTTTTCCAAGTCTTTTCAGCTGAGTTTTTAATACTATGGTAATAACGTAGTCTAAGGAATACGAAACACCATATATTTTAGCCTAGTGTCAACAAAACTAAGCAAATTGCTAACCTCTTAAACAGTTTTACAATATGTCAATAGGCTTTAGATTTTTGCCTAGACTCTTGCAATTATTGGATAATTACTCACTTTCTTTTGACAGCTTAGTTTTAGCCTCTGGGAGTTTAACATCTAATTGGTTTGTCTGCTTAGATTGTGGAATCTTGAATTTTCTTGAATTCAGCAAAGCCAGACAGCCAAAGGAGTTAAAAATATTTTAGGTAGTTCTGTGCTCCAGAGCCCAGCTAAAAGGTTAATAGAAGTACCAGCCTCTGGTACTTCTTCAGTCATTCTTCACAATCCTGGTAACTAGACTCAGTGAATACTTTGGTTATCAGAGTAGAGCTCTATAGAATCAGTGCACTCAATAAATGTCCAATAACAATGGTGAAGAGTTAGATGAACTATATTTAAAATATTTCCCCCCTAATTCCCCTCCTAAATCTGGCTTCCATCTTTACCTCTTTATGGTATCCAATGACCTCCATTCAGCCAAGTTCAAAGGCATTTTCTCTGTCCTTATCTTCCTTGATCTTTCTGATGTATGGGGCACAGCTTTTCATACCTGCCCCTTTGAAGACTTCTGGCTTCAGTTTCTGAGACATTTCTATTGTCTTTTATTTTACCTCATCACCACCCTGATCTCCTCACCTCTCCTCTCACATTTGTGTCTTTCTTTTTCCTTTATACCTTTCTAGTAACTTTTCTTCCAATGTACCTTTGACGAATTGCTTGTATTTTCCTGATGTTTTTATTCTACACAGATTCTTTTGTTTTCACTAAGTTACGTAAGTGAATTAACTTACAGATACTTCACACTGATCCATTTCTTTCTGTACAGTTTTCGATACAGCAAAGGCACATCAAAACTCAAACATACGGTTTCAACATAGAATTCACGCATACACATATATCTCATTTTGACTTTTTGGAGTGTTCTCCAACTCTTCAAAGGTCACCTCCTCAATGAAGCCTCTCATGATTACTCTATCTCAATCCCTCTATCCCCTTTCTCAGCTTGATTGTTCTTCACAGCATCTATCTCTAGCTTCACTATAGTATGAACTTATTCATAAGTTTTTTAAATGCACCACAAAAATAAAAGCTCCATGAAGGCAATAACTCTTTATTTTGTTCACTGCTGTCTAAGCAGCACATAGAATAGTGCGCAACACATAGTCAGCACTAAAAACCATCCGTATGAATTAATGAATAAGTGAATAAATGCATCATTCCTTCAGACTCTGTCATTCAGATGCAGAACCTCGGAGTTGTTCTTGACTTCTTAATGCTACCTCAATGCTCTAGTCTATATTCAGTTGTCTTAAGGTAAGGCTAGGCTAATGTAATAAATAGAATCCACAGTAATTCAGTGACTCCAGGAGAATAAACAGTTATTTCTCCTTCACAGTTTGAGCTGAATGTTTCATATTGACAGGCTGCTCCAATCCCAGAAGTTGTTTAGGACATTAGTTATTTCTGTCATGTTGCTCTACCATACATATAGGGCACTGTCATCATCTGCCTGTTTAAGCTGGACCTTTGTGGGTACCTGTCAGTTGGAAGAAAAATAGCACAAAGGAAGCACAGTCACTATCCCAAGTCCTAAGCCTAGAATAACCCACCTTACTTCTATTCAAATTCCATTGGTAAGGATGTAGTCATGTGACCCACGCAACTGCAAGGGACTCTAGGATATGCAGCCTTTCCATGTACTCATGAAGAAGGGGAAAACAAATTCTGATGCACAATTACCAGACTCCCCACACCAGTTAATTTCTCAGAATGTTTCTCAGACCAATCCTTTCCTTTCTCTTCATGCCAACTATAAAAAGCTCCATCACTTGCCTCAGCCACTGTGATCCTTGACTTGTTATTCTCCCAGCCTTTAGTCTTTCATCTTACCAGCCTATCTCATTCCAAAAGACAAATGTCATTTCTAAATCACAACTTTCACTTACAATTCCTAGCCTCAAAGTACGGTGGCTAGCAATTCCCACCATGTCAATTTCAGATTACTTGGGATGGATTTCAAAGTTCCCTTCAGTGCTCATCATCCTCCCCAACTTCACAACCTTAGAAAAGAAGTCCAGCACATTTTACGTACACTAGTTGACATGCATCTGTCTTTCTCTGCAAGTTTCTTACAATGGAGACTTAAATTTTTAGTTATATAACATGACAATATTTTTTTTTTCTTCATGGCCCTGGATACAAGGGACTGTCAGATCAGGGTTTGATGATGGGATTGAAAAGTCCCAAGATAAAACTGCAACTGGGACTTGACTTCAAAACAACCCTATACCACTGGAGCATTAATATAAGTAATTAAATTTTCTCAAGCAATAGTGTCTCTATAATCCTTTTGTAAAAGCCCATCTTTAAAGCAGTGGTTCTCAATTATGTGTTCTAGGGAACCCTGAGGGGATGTCCCTGACACCTTTTCAGAGGGTCTGTGAGGTCAAAACTCTTTTCAGAATAATGCTGAGACATTATTTGAATTTTTACTTTGATTCTTTCACCAGTGGACATGGAGTTTCAGAGGCTATATGGCATGTGATATTGCCACACATTGAAAGAGGAAGCAGATATGAGAATTCAGCTGCCTTTTATTGAGCCAGGCACGAATAAGAGTTGCAAAAACAGAAGACAATTCTACATTTCTCACTAATTTTTGTTTTGTAAACTATATTTCTTTTTATTAAAAAGTTATTTATGTTAACACATAGTGTTATCTTAAAGGAAGTCATTAATATTTTTAAATTCTCCTTTTAAATTTATCATACAGTACATACTCATAGATAGAACGCCTATAAACTAAAGTTTTTTGAGGTCCTCAGTAATTTCTAAAAGTGTAAAGCAGTTTTGAAATCAAAAAGTTTGAGAGCCACTGCTTTAAGGAGATAATTACAGCTTTGCCATAGTTTATGACACCCCTCAGCTTCTCCCCTTCCTAGAAGTAAGAATGGACATCACTGAAAATGTCCATAAAATAATTCCCATTCTCTGATCTAACAGGGTCTTCACTGAAGTCACCAGGACTTCACTGAAGTATTGCTTCTTTGATGTGTTGCTATTACACATGTGAAAGAAAGACAAGGGAACTGAGCATTGTGCTGAGAAACAGGTACAGAGGTCATTAGGAAAACAGGCTTTAGCAGCTCTCATGCATAACTGACGACTGTAAAGTGCTTTACAGATAGAAAGTGTTATGTCACTGCAGAAACAGCCACTATGCACCCCTTGCTCTAGAAAACTGACTCCTTTCTTGATATTCCCTATGACAAAGACTTAAAATATTCATTGTCTATACAGTGATTTTGGAAGATTTTAACTCAGATAACCAAAGCAACATTCAAGATGAACAATGTTCATCATTTCTGCTCTTGGACCATCACTCAACTCTGTAATGTTACAGATTCTAGTCAAATACCAGCCACTTAACTCTGCCCTCGAGAAAACTTTATGCCACAGCCAAAGGCTGCCACAATCACATTACAAATGCACACATTTATCCACAAGACTGATTTCATATAGTTTATCGCCACTACAAAATGAAAACATATGAACAAAACATCACGCAAAGTCCAGTAAATAATTCAATAGAAATAACTTCCTATGTGGTAAGTAAGCGGTATATTCCAGCTTTGGTTCTAGATCTCAGTGGTAGAGAAGTTACACGTCTGCCTGGCAGTACTATTTCTGACATATCGGTAACTAAAAATTACTCCTAAAATTCTAAAATGGGGGGAAATACTTTCAGGTTTTTTTTTTTTTTTTGGTCCTTCTATAATGCATTTGTCTTTAAAATCAATTCTAATCCAACCATTTCATGTGCTTGTTTTCATTTGTGAGACTAACATATTCTCAGGGCCCAGATGTGATCAAAATTACTTCTTAAGTTGTTTGAGCCTTAGTATACTCACTGTAAAGCCATTGCTAGTTGAAATATCTCCCAGCCCCTTTTTGCACATAACAGACAAGGACATTTTCCATTAACATTAATGATACTTATGAGTCCATCCTCATGGGATAACAGAACTGAAAAGTGAATTTTTATTGGCAGTATACCATCCTACATTCAAGTGTTCAACTTCTGGTAAATAGGGAGAAATTGGCCCATGTATAAAATATAAGAAAGACTAGTGCTTTTGAAATTGTAAAGTTTTAAAATATGAGATATACTTTGATACTAAAACCGAATTTTAAATAGCAATTGCCAAAATATTTCTATATATTACCGAGGAAAGTAAATGAACGACTTCAGAATTTACTGAAGTTTCATTCTCTAGAAACTGCTAGTCCCTATTTTCCACATCTAATCTTTGCAGACATCAGCCCTCCAATGTTAGTGGAAGTAAGTCACTGTATTTTTAAATAAAGTCTCTTATTTTGTTTTGTGAATTAAATCCTAAATGTTATTTAGGGTGTCAGGCTACTTTTATTTCAATACTTCTTTTTGGGAACTGATTTCCCATAATAAAAACTCTTGGACTACTGAAATAAAATTTTAAAGAACCATCAGTTACGTCTTCAGAGTTTAAAATGAGATTTTCGCTACTTGGACTCATAAGTATTTTTTCCCTTTAATAGTTAAAATACACTATTTCAAACTATATATGCTCTTTTTACAAATCTAACTCATTTTTTTTTCTATTTTCTCCTAATCCTCCCAAAATTCAGGTATAGATTTTCTTTTGCTTAACCTATTATTAAAAGTAAACCTCTGTTTATAAGAAAATGACAAATTAACAGTAATTCCAATGAATAACTATTGAAAATTTTAAGACAAAACATGTTTTACCTAGGTGTGGACAATTTTTTTTTAATGAGAGAAAAGAAAACTTACTGAAAACTAATTGAGAATATAAGTAATTTAAATGATCAAAATAACTGCAGACTAGAACCTGTACAAGTAACGTTTTGCAAATCATCTCTTTACTGTGCATTGAACAATGGGTTTGCTGTTTTATATTACAGAACTCTGAGAAAATTGATAAAACTTTTTGAAGAAAAGTTCATTAGAAAGCCATTAAGAAAAAGTAAAATTTTTCATGGCCCTCAAAAGTTAATTCCCACCATGTTTTACTTTATCATATTCAGTGGCCTGTCTAGTATTATCTCTACATACCTGCTAACTTTCACAAGTTTCAAACAACACATTGTATTTGTGACAAGTCAAAATAAACAGCAAGCTTTACCCATGAGAAAAAGAAAGTCAGTGCTTAAGTTACCGTTAAGGATTATTTTCTGGAGAAATAAAAATTTTAAAAAATATGCAGAAATCCCTTGATGTCATAAAATTTGGATTTTGCCTTGTTTTGTCTTTTTTTCCCCCCTCCACGGTGACGGTTGTGAGCAGAGAACAGGCAGGGGAAAGCCGAAGGTGTGGATTTTTCAGTGTCACCAAAGGTGGGAGATGGTGGTGTTTGTATTAACACCACGTTAAACACATAACCAAATTACTGTCACCTACATTTATGGTTAGTTTTCAAACAGAGGCAGTATTATCCATTCCACGCCAATAACACACACACACACACACACACACACAATGTTTGCAATCTAGAATAGTAAGAGGATGTAATTAGAAACCTCCACCCCCTTTTTTTTTGAAACAAGAAAAAGAAAATCCCATAGGGAAGCACCAAAATTACAATTAACTTAATCTCACTCAATTAATTTGAAATTCGAGCCATAAAATCCTTGATTATAAATCCCCATGTGTGGCTATTTGTTACTCCAAAAAGGCCATTGCAAGATCTGTCCCAATGGTTCCCTTGCTCCCAAGTGGATAGCGGTGCCAGACTCTGTGGTGGAAGCCAACAAGGGAAGACCAAGTCTCCCATGGCTTGCCCAGTGAAGTGGTAAAAAGCACTGGAAAAGTCACGCCACTTGTTTATACTCGCGGGGTAAAAGGGCGCTTGTTCGCGCAGGGACACCCTGTACAAGATGGTGACGCATCTTCCTCGGTACATTCGGGGAAGAAAACGCAGCTTATTACTGAACTAAATGTTTTTATTGATCGCCCTTGAGTCAGAGCCTACTGACCCCGCAGACCATAAATGGCTTTAGCGCAGAACTGTCATTTCCAGGCAGCAAGAGGAGATACTGCATTAGTTCAAAACACCTCGCCTAAGCTTTTTCCTACTGTCTCTCCATCCCTCCGCCTCCGGGTCTCGTAAGCAAGAAAAGGGCAGCGGTGGGTTTCCAGAAGGCGCTCTCCAGGGGCCTAAGGGGGCAGGGACAGAGGAGCGGTGAGCGCTCAAGGGCGCGGTGGCGGAGCGGACCGCCGGGCGCTGCCCAGCGTGGGGACCGGAATGGCCCGGGCGCTGGTGCACACCCCCACCCAGCGTCTGTGGCCGCAAAGCGGCCGGGTCGCGAGGCCCAGAAGACAAATGAACGTTTTGCAGCATTCTCCATTAAACAATAAAGCGAGCTGTAAAGCCTCAGGTGCTGTGTTTGTTGTGCCGTCTGCGCCGTGCGGTGGCTCCGGGCCCGAGCAAACCGAGCGCAGTGGGCCGGGGAGCGCCTCTTCGGCTGATCCCAGGGAAAGATAAGGAGCCGCCGAGCCACCAGCTCTGTCTAGACTCGCGACCTCACAAGTCAAGCGCCTTGTTTGGATTAGCCCTCCAGATCTGCCAACTTGATCAACTCCTGAAAGAGAAGGGCCCAGAAACATCCTTTTTTCCTCTCCCGGACCACGACAATTGTCCCTTCTTTCAGGGATCAAGGGCTGACTTGCCCGCGGGAGTGGCGGGGCTGGTTAGACCAGCGGGACCAGTGTCCCGCTCCCCCATTCCCGGCACCACCACCCCAATCCTAGTGCACAAAGGCGCGGCCCTGCTCGCTGGACGTGGGAAACGCACCCGGCGGAAGAACCACTAGGACGACCCCCAAAATAAGTAGCTGCCTCAGTCACATCCACAATAACATCACTCCAAAAGGAACATGAACTTTGGATGAATGAAAGAGAATCCCAGGCAAGGAATAAGCAGCTCTGGGGCTAAGTGGAATGTTCCATATGGCTCTCATAAAAGGCTGGTCAATATGCCTTTCCTCCCCACCTGGCGAAAAGCAATCTTACCCCATATAGTTCTTCCAAACCTAGGTGTTCCCTAAAATATTATTTTCTTTTTAGAATGATTTCTTTATCAATACTGAGTGCTTTTGCAGAGGATGAATTAAGCAGAAAGATTTGCAAAATACATTTTTAAAAAACAGAATCAGAGTCTTAAGTGCAGTTCCGGGATAAGACTGGCCTCCTCAAGGCACAGAAACTGGCTTCTCGGAACCAACAGCTTAAGCACCATAAAAATTAAAGGATGAGATAGTAACAATGCTCACAGCAAACACTCAGCAGCCTCCTTGCCGCCCCTCCCCCTCCTTTGCTCCCTGTGAACCAACTTCTCTGTCTACACTTCAGAAGTCTCCGGGAGGCGTGGAGAGATCCTCCATCACAGCTTGGGACATTGTAAGCTGTGAAGTTTATGTTTGTGGCGCCTGGGCTCAAACAGCCATTCAGTGGCTTGCTCGGTTATCAAGAAAACAGCAATCAGAAAAGATCAGTAAACAGAATTGGCTGCCAGAGCCCCGAATTAACTACTTGCATTTTAGTTTAAAAACACTCACTCACACTGTACAAGTTACTTTTTATTTTAAATAGTCAACAAGCAGTCAAGGTTTGGGGCCATTTTTTTTGAAGTAACACTGTTTAAGTAAAGCCACAAAAATAATCCCTTCTCTTTTTCTTCCAGTGCCCCCAAAGAAAACTTGACTTGTCTTGTTGTGACGTAATCTTTAATTGTTGATTAGCCTAGAGGAAGTAAATAGTCCTTAATGAATAGAAGCCAAGCATAATTTGGATTATAAATCTCTTTTACAAAAGTTGACTAAACTGAACTTTACAAATAAGAAAATAAGTACTTTCTGCTTAGTTTACTTGTATTAGGGATGAGATTAAAAATCCAAAGTGCCATCCAAATTTAGCTCTTCTGGGGGTTTGGCCTGGGATTTTAATCTTTTTAACTTCTTTTTTAAGAAAAAGGAAAAGGTTAAGTAAATCCATATGGGATTTACAACAGTTATATTTCACTGAGATCGATCGTGTGGCTTAAAATTCAAGGTGCTAGGGAAATACAAATTACTTCTAAGGTAACTTGAAAGCACATTGTCTTTTTGGCTAGCAGTCAAAGGATAAGATAGACCAGAAAAGAGGTCAACAGGATGAATTTAACAAGTTGATCAGGGTGAATAGCAGCAGAACATCCCAAAGTCATCTTTAATCTCAAACGCCAAAAAAGTTGTTAATGGGCAAGTGGGTACACACACACCCAGGAATCACAAATAACCAAAAACAGTATTTCAATGGGACAAAGTCCTCAAATACAATTCTAACTTAAGAAGGACTTTTTTGGTGGTAAGAAAAACCAGGTCCTTTTGATGAAAGGGAAAAAGAGGGACAATAGACTGAGAAGATGTTGCTCTGAAACTATAAGGGGGGAAAGCCCTTGTTTTTAAGACTTTAGATAGTAATACGAATTCCCTGATTTAAGGGGAGTGTCCTAGATGTTTTTAGCTGCATTAAATTTTAGCTTGCAGAAGCTGGAGGAAATGAGTCATAATGTCCAGAAGGAAGAATTCAGAGTAATAAGGGAGGAATGATCAAAGATAATAACAAACAGCAGGAATTTCATTAGAAGAGCAGAGCTCAAAACTTGGTTTCCAGAGGTGTGCAGAAAAAAGGAGAGTATAGGCAAGAGATGATTTGTAAACAAGACGACATTTCAGCTACACATTTTAGAGCGCATGCAGAGGAGTCTAGAAAGGGAAGACACACCTTTCATATTAATAATACAAGAACTAGAATGTTATCGACCCATCAATCTATTCTCAGCCATCAGGCAACAAATACCTTGAATCTAGCCAGTGAAACTAAATCATTCATCATCCCCTTCCCTAAATTACTGTGCTAAAATTCAAGCTGTGGACTTCAGAATAGACTAACAGCTATATATGTAAAAACATCACCTTCCCACCTTACCCAAACATACCCTTCATCTTAGAAATCAGTGCCAGGAGGAAAAGGCATCACAAAGATGTGTGCCTCACTTAAGTCCCTCCATTGCATTCAAATCCTAAATAAAGTTTTTTCCTTCTGTAGGTCCTGACGGCCTCCAAAGTGTCCACCAGAAGCTATGGCTGGGGAAGGGGGTTCAATGGTTTCCACACCGGGCTTGGGTGATGAGTAACTTTGCAGGCATGACATCAATATTCACGTTGGACCTGCCATCCTTGCACATGCTCATTAGTTATCCATTCGGGCTGTGATGGTGAGGAAAAAGGAAACCTGACAAGGCAGACCAATAGAAACAGCGAACGGGACGCTGAGAGAGTCAAGTCCGTTGGCAGGGGATTAGAGGAGGGAGAGAAAAGAAGGGGTGGGGGGAGAATTTCCCCGGAGAAGATCCGCGTGAGATAAGGCATAACTCTTGTTTTTCTCAACAGAGGACTACAAGCCATTATTACCGTCGGCCAAATTATTACCCCTCTGTCAAGAATTAGACACAACAATCAAAGTAATCAAGGGGCATGTCTAATGCACTGTAACATTTTCAATGCAAAGTTTGTTTTCTCTCTGCCCCCACGCTGGAGCCTGTAATTAACCCGTTATGCAGAACGATACCAAACAAAAGCCTAATTGAGGCTCGCTTCCCGACTTGCGGCAGGTTTGGAGAGGGTGAACGCGACGACTTGAGAGCGAGGGGGCCGCGATTCTCGCCCGTTCTCCAGCCTGGCCTCCGCCCTGCTCCCTGTCAGGGGCCCGAACGGGTAACTCGCCACACGACACACGGTTAGGGTACATTAGTTTTCGTATTTATTAAGAGTTGTCAGATATTGAAAACGGCATTACACTTGCGCTTACAAATGAATCCAGTTTCCAGAGAGTCAAAGTATCATCCTGGGGTGGGGACGGAGGAGGGAGAACAGGAAACAGGGTGGAGCCCCAAATCCTAACTCTACGCCAGCACGCTGAGAGGCACGGAGAAGTCCGATTTCGGGCAGTGCCGTTTATTTATCCCTGGGTTCTGGCTCTCGCAATTGAACTATCGCTAAATGCCAAAGGGGTGGGGAGCTCGTCCTAGAGAGCACGCCCACGCAACTCTGATCGCCGATGGGGGCCTGCAAAACACACCACCGGTCCCCCACCCCTTATAAAAGGCGGTTCCTCAACAGAACATATGCCGTGTTTCTGCCCCTTGCCAGTCATCGTTTCCGTGGTTGGACTTGAGGAAGAAGGGGTGATAGGGAGGCGGGGGAGAGGAAAAGAGTCAAGAAAATGCATACACTGACTAGTCTGGGAATTACTGAGAAAACTCTCTCCTCTCCAGGCCTGTTCCTTCTGCGCAAATAAAACAGCATTTCTCAATCGGCTGACAGCCGCCACTGGTAAATAATGGTCATACCTCACTGGCTAGGCAGAAAGCCTCTCTTTGAGCAAGAGCTTATAATTGAAATACGGGTCATTTCAACAATCCCTAGCAGTAGACTTTGGTATAAAGCACTTATTCTAAGAAAATAAAATAGTGACTTCCAATCAAAAACCATTTCAAGCAGGACCCTCTTCCTATTTGGGGTGGGTGGATGACTGGGGCAGGGCAAGAAAGAGACTGGAGAAAGCAAAGGGAAAAAGACAGAGAACAGCATCTAATTTTCATAAAACCAGTAGTAACATTATCACAGCTGAGAGCTAAGGGCTTCCAACCAACTTTGATCCAACTATTCAAATCCGAACTTGCAAACTTGACCTTAACTACTTGCAATACAATATCACACCTACTGTATGTCAGTTTACCCCAATTCACATGCAATCCTTAATTTCAGACATTTTAACATTTGCTTGTAAACATATAAAAGAGGGACCCTGGATCATTGTGTTTATTTATTTATCTATGCCAAATGTTTATTAGTGAAATAGTCCTGCAGATATAATTCTACATATGGCGCTTTGATTTCACATAATATTTAAGAAAAAAGACAAACACATAGAATTAGACATATAATTCAAAGACCACGGTACAACCTTTGTCTTTTTACTTCAGCAAACAAAAAATAATGTCAAATGACAAGAAAAGTGGCAAGTCTTCTGACAATAAATAATAAATTACTTTATAATTTTTGCAATGCAAGAGCAAACAAAAAAATTTCCTTTTTTTCCTTTTTATTTCCAGAGAGAGAGAAAACAGTCATTTTAACCAATAACTATACACATCTTTGGGGGAAAAGTTCTTGGACAGACACAAGTCAAACACAATCCCGAGACGCTTGTGGCAAAATAGAGGTAACCTTGTTGCAATGCTTTTTAAGTTGGTTTTTAAATCTGAATTCAAAAACCTTTAAAGTCGCTTCAGACTTCTTGATAGAGGATGGATCTCAAAAAAAAGAGGGGGGAGGGGCAAAAGTAAAAAAGAAACCAGCTACAGGACATGCTAAGAGACCCAGGATTTCAATTAACCCCTTGTTAAAGTCAACTAAAAACATTGCAAACCAATGCAGCTCCACCTTCCTGAAAGGACTCTTTCAGCCAAGGAGGCCAGTCTCTCTTCCTGCTCTTTTGCTGGAGCTCCTGTTTGGCAAGGCAATGACCAATATAGAAACAGCACCATTCAGATTAGGATGGACTACAAAAATTCCTATTTCTGCTTTTCTCTAGATGTGCAGTGAAATGAAAATGCTTTTTTTGAGATCCTCGAATATAAATCCTCTACGTTTTAAAAACGTCTTTTTCTTTTTTTCAGTACTTCTAAGGTCATTGAATAGCATATATTGGGTTTTGGGTTTTTTGTTGTTTGTTTTAATTCTAGTAAAATCCCATGATTGTCTTCACAGTGTTGCTACCATATCACCTTGTCATTAAAACAGACTTCGTGCATTTCATGGAGCATTCATTTCTTGATTCAGTTTTCATTGACTGGGTCGTTAAATACTTTTGTTTCGAAGTTCAACATTATAATTTCCCACTTTCTCCAACAGGGAAAAAAAAATACAGAATGAATGTTCCTCATGCCTCAATAGGACTGGCTACCATGCTGTTAGGTGTATCTGGGAGTTGAGAGGACATCGATGCTACTTCACTGCCAGTAGAATTAGAGCCTGGTCCTCCTTCTGAAAAATTGACCTGCATAGAAGATTGAGAAATAAATAAAGGAGGCTGTAATTGTATTCATAAAAAGACTATAAAGTCATCATGCTGTGTATGTATGTACAAGTGATTGCGTAAGATGGCTATGTAAAGATATTCACATATATAAACGAATTTTAACAGGCTTAAAGAAAGCCTGTGAGGAGAGTAACTTGAGAAGAAATCCTCTCACTTTCCCATCTTCCAAAAGATCTCTGTTTTAACTCAAACTGAATTCCCAACATTATGTTGCCTTAAATTATTTAAGAACAAATGTGTTTCCCACTGTAAAATGGCATCACAACTCTACCATGCATGCTGAAAATAAAATTATCCTGCTGGCTACATGTTGCCCTGGGAGTAGGCAAGTTCTTAGTCTCTAGGCATCAAAATCTCTCTTCTTTGAGTTGGAAAATCCATAACACATGATCAGACTCTGTGATGAGACTGAGAGGAGGCTCCACAGAACAATGATTAACTCCTCAGAGCTCACAGCCTGGGCTTTTCTGCTTGTTGTTGGTCCTGCTGCCTCTTGCCCCCTTCACTCCCACCCAATCAGGCTCTTCCTTCTAAGATGAGATGCCAACTATTAAAACAACATCATCACATTACAAATATCTAGCTCCTTCTTTTAACCCTAAAAGCATTGCACTGCTGTTGTAAACCTTCTCCAATGATGCCCACCCATGCCTCAGCTTCCTCTCCACTGCTCTCATCCGAACTAAAAAGTTTCAGAAGATGCAAACAGTTGGCTACCCTGAACCCTCCCCTTACCTTCCTTCTATAATTAAGATTTTGCTCAAGTAGTTCATCAGATTAATGATTTTAAAATAAATTCTTTTTCCTAGTTCCCATGTCTACCTTCCTTTCTACCCTATTGAACTTTCCCATTGTGAGGTCAAGGAATTTCTTGAATTTGCCTATCCTCTAGACTGGCCCACTTACCACTACAGCCACAAGCCTGGGGCCAAGCCCTTTAAACCACTTGCCTCTGGCCAATTACCTAACTATTGACACTGAGAAAGCAAATGCCCTCCAGGTAAAATAGAAGGATAAAAAGCTAACCTCAACTAAAGTCTTATTTCCAAAGGAAAGTAAAAGGTTTTAGGATAGATCTTCATGTTTTATAAAACAGAATTCTAAGGAGCTAATTACTCTTTAAGGAAAAAAAATCCTATTTGTACATATACCATATTACAAAAGACATACATTTAAAAGTTTTTTTTATCGTGACTCCTTAAGCTTTTTGTAGGCAAAAGGTGAATTAATTTTCTCTTCTCTGTATGTGTAAAATGTTAATGCTAAACCAGATTTTAACAGATTAAATAAACACTGTAACTCTGATTGGTAGAGTTCATGTTCTTTTGCTATACGTGCTGCACAGTATGTGACTATATGACATTTGAACTCTTTACAATAGTCCCAGAAAGGGATATAGTCCCAAAAAGTATCAATAATCTATTTGAATAATCTCTTTATTGATATATTTGAAAACTGCACCCAGATAGGTACCTGCTGCTTATTGATAACAATGATTGATTATGTATTACAATTACCTTGATGTGAGTTCTTAACTGTCTTAACTATCCCATTTTCTAGATGCTCGGGACGGAGTAAACTTACTAATTGCTGATTGCAATGCCAAGGTGATCTTTGAAGCCCTTGCCAACTCTAAAAGTCCAAGTTGCATGATTTTGCAACCCTGTGTACCGTCCCACTAGTTAGTCAGGCACCTTGAAATTGATCCTTCAAAGCAGGCCTGATTGATAGAAAAGTCAATGTATATGGTCAAAGTATGCATTCTCGTTTTTAAAAAGGCCTGCAAGAGATTTGTTTTCCTTGCATTTGCTTCTCTTCTCTTCACCAGCTTGGTTTCTCCCTACCTCTTCCCCCTGAATCTGGCAGGGTGTGACAGTTATACTAGAATCCCCTTTCTCTTGGCAATTCAGCCTCCTCTGTCTGGGAGCTGACACTTACTTACCAGTTGCTGAAAAGCAGGCTGATCTATGTCACTTTGCAAGGCGAAGTCGCTCAGTACTTTCCAAGGTGGCTGGTAACTTTGTACCTCAACTGGGTTAGCCTGTAAGCCACCGTCGTGTCTCTCTGGACTGGCAGCCACCATGGGAGTTCCTGTCATCCCCTGGATATTCTGTGAATAGTCCCCCCCAAACCCAACATGTTAATGAGCAAACTCCCTCCCTCCATTGTCTGCACAGGCTAAACAAATATACCCCAGTAGGTATTATCTTATCTATATAGTGGCCTTTATTGACCCAGTTAATCTGCTGTACGCTTGGATATTAGCTAGAGCTCAGTTTTGTTTTGCTGTGTTTTGATTTTCTGCTTCTGCAGGCTGGACTATTAGGTGTGTTTGGACCTTATTAAACCAATTTCTACTATGACATTCTTCTTCCCTTTTACTTTCACAGCTCATCCCCATTCCTCCCATCTGCCTTCTCAGGCCATAGCCTCCCAGAAGTCGAAAGCAGAGGCAGGCTGGGCCTCCCTTCAGCCTCTGGACATGGTGGTTTTCTGGGCAGTTTCAGTTACAGATTTTTTTAAAGCAGTTCTCCAAGAGCCAGCCCCCACCCCCAAGTGTTTGGGTCTGGCTGCTATTGTGCTGTTATGCACTAACCAACTTAGAAAGTGCCCTGGCCCGGTCTTGGCCAGCCTGCCAAGTTTAATGACAGCAGGTTTTATGGCATTTAAAAATAGGGCCGAAGCAGTAAAAAAGAAAAAAAAAAAAACTCTTTAGCTTAAGTTAACCAGGAGGCCTGCAGGGCCGGTGCCATGAGCCTGTGATAATAGTGAGAGAGGCCTGACGCCTCTGTGGAGGTGCGGGTGCCCTGTGTGTTCAGGTCACCTTGGGAGATCTCCTCCTCCTGAAGGCGCAGCGACAGGACTGACCCAGTGGTGAAGTGAGCCCAGGAGTCTCCAGAGAGACCTGCCCACCAGCGAACCCCTGTATCTAGATAGGAACCCAAGCTGTTGTCCCTCCCTCCTCTTCAGTATGGGAGGAACTAACCACCTGAACATCGGCAACACCCGGACCAGCCCTTCGAAAAGGGGGCGACAGCGTCCTTCCGGCTGGGCGTGCTGGCTAGGCTGAAGGGCTCCAGCCCACCCACAGAGCCCGGGGATCTGGCGGCTGCTCCCTCTGCTCTAGGGGCCTCTCTAACCTGTCCCGCCCCTGGCTGGCGCCCCGCGCCAGGTTGCCTCTTTCCGGGAGCATGTGTGCGAGTGAGGGTGAGGGTGGAGGTGGGGGTAGGGGTAGGGGTGAAGGGCTGCCGCGTCCCGGCTCCTGCTGGCCAGCAAGATCGAAAACCGCGCCCCGGCCAGACTGGGCACCAGGAACGCATCTCGCACGTCTTCTCCTTTGCCCTCGCGTCCCCTGCCCGGCCCCAGGGCCACTCACAGTTTTGTCATTGGGCTGCTGCTGCTGGAGCTGCTTCATCATGATGCTTCGCTTCTTGTCCTTGCACCGCTTGTTCTGAAACCAGACTCGGATCACGCGAGGGCTGAGGCCGGTCATCTCCACCAGTTGCTCCTTCATGAGCGCGTCGGGCCGGGGGTTGGCGGCGTAGCAGGTCCGCAAGGTGTGCAGCTGCTTCTCGTTCAGCACAGTTCGCACGCGCGTGGTCTTCTCGGGCTGCTTGTGGACGTGGGGCCGCAGGGCCGGCTGCCGGGCGGAGATGGGCTCCGCTGCGGGGCAAGGGGCACCGTGAGCGCGGGCCGGGCTACTTGCCCGCCCGCCGCTCCCGGACAATGGCTAGCGCTTTGCAGCCTCGACACACACAGCAGGGGCGGCAGAGGTGGGGGCGAAGAGGGCGAAAGGAAAAATAAAATCTCGCTCTCTACTCTGCAGAGGTCAATACTGAGTAATCCCGGCCCCGGAACGCAGCCCCCGCCCCTGCTCTTGTCAACAGAGCCTTAGCCAAGAAGAACACATCTCAGGGTCTGTCTCCCTATTCGCAGCAGCAGCAACAATTTTCAGCATTGTTTTTCCTCTTTTCTCGCCTTTCCTGTACCCAGACGGGGCCCAGGTTATACTGAGTAGCCCCCACCTCCAGGCTTGGAGTTTCCTCTTGGGCAAAGGCCACAGAGGCTACCAGGGAACGCAGAAAACCGTTGTGACAGCCAGGGACACCACACCAGCCGGGACCTCTGCAAGGGTAAGGCGGAAGCGAATTCTGCCAGAAAGCCTTGAACTTCGGTGGGAGAGGATAATCATGTCAAGGTGCTAAAGAAATTCTATTTCTCCCATTTCTCCATTCCCCGGTCTTTCTTAGTGCTAAATCTACATGGATGTTCCTGAGAAGGGCTGACTCTAAGCAAAGGAAAACTGAAACTCTGTTGAGCTGCCTAGGCTGTAGATACGCAAGGGCTGGGAAATGTCCCCCGCCTCCCTCAAAATATTTTGATTTCCTCTGTGTTCTCCCACAAGCAGGGCGCAGACTGCACTTAACTGGAGTTGCCACCCCTGGCTTTGCCCCTGTGCAAGCTAGTCACAAATCCCCCAGAACAGAAGGCAGAGAGGGGAAAACTGTAGTTTCCTCACCTCCAGTGTTTAGTGTGAATTGATACTTTAAAACTGCAGGGGGGTAGATCTACTCATGACAGGAAGGCAGGTTTGGAAACACTGCCTGCCTTCTTAGCCACAGCTTTGGTCCTGGCCAACCTTGCTGTTTCCACTCCCCTTCCTGGGGAGTAGGCCCTCTGATCTGTATGGTACAAAACCAGCACCTTCCACGACCCCCTAGGGTGAGGTCAACACCTATGGGGTCAATTTAGAGTTACAAAGACAGGCCTGAAGATGAAATTCTCCCCAAATCACATAGAATGAATGGTTTAAAGAGGCAGGCTCCCTTTAAAAGGCGATTACTGCAGATTAGCTTGTTGACAGTTTTAAATTACAGCTCTGTGCAATGGCCTGCAGTTATTAAGACTGTATCCTTTCAGGCCCTTTCTCTCACAAAAAAAAGTAAAAATTAATTTAAAAATGTTTTGGAGTGTGGTGCAATTCGCAAGGAAAAAGGATTTGGGAGGCTAAATGATTTAAGGCCACCTAAGCTTCCTTCATTGAGTCAAAGGAAGAAGCTCCAGGGACCCAGGACTCCACCCCTTTAATTAGGCAGCAGCAAGGAGAATACCTGGCCGGGAGCTTAAACTCGTGGGTTAGGGCCAAAGTGAACTGGAAGTACTGTTCCAGTGTGTGTATACATGTGTACACAAGTGGTGTATATTCATGTGTCCCATATATGGACACACAAACGTGTAGGTGGACTCGGGAAGTCAAGGGAGACAGCGAGTGCGTTGAACCTTGCTGGAAACGAGCATAACACAGAGCATACTGCACATAGAACACTTCGCTTAACTGCAGGCTGCTGCCACAACCGCCCTGTGGCTACCACGGTGGTTGTGGCCGCGGGTGCACTGGCAGGGGCGCCGCTGGCTTAGTCTGGCGCCTGCCTACCCGAGCCCGGCAGAAGAGTACCTGCCATTTGCAGGGGCCGCGCCGGATGCAGCGGACTGAGCGGGTCGCCGGCGCCGAGGCTGGCCCTCTCCACCACGTCGTGGTCTGCTCGGCAGAAAAGCCCGTCCTCCCGCAGCGCGAACTCGTCCCCAGGGATGAGCTGGCGGCTGCAGGCCACACATCGGAAACACTCGATGTGGTACACCTTGGAGCGGGCACGCATCACGAAGTCGTTCTTGCTGAAGCCGATGCTGCACTTGGCGCATTTGATCCCGTACAACCTGCGCGGGGGCCGGGCCCGGAGCGGGGAGAGAAGCACAGGAAGAGGGGTCACTTCAGGCGAGCACTTTCCTGGCCCGAGATCGCCAGCGGCGACTCCCTGAGAAATCAGCATTTCCAAACAAAGCTGGAGACCGGAGGGGTAGAAATGAAACCTCTCTGTATCTCTTTCTCCCTCCCTCTCTCTCCGCCCTCCACCTCTCCCTTTCTTTTACTCCCTTTTCCTTTCCTCTTAGTTCAGAACACCCAACCTATAGGAAAAAAAAAAAAAAGTATTGATGCATTCCAAACCTGGGCCGCTGCTGTAGCGACCAGTCCCAGGGTTGACCTTGCAGATCTTAGCAGGAAGGAATCCAGAAGGACTCCAGTAGCCACCGGCCACAAACTTTCGCCTCCCTGTATGCCCCAATTTCTGCTGCTAGAATTAGCTCTGAAACTGTAACAAAAAGTCCTCCTTCCAAGAAAAAAAAGAGGTAGGGGAATGGGATTGTCACTCCACTCGTTTTGCAAACACACACAAATACACAAGGAAAATAACAAAATGAAACCTCTGAGAGTTTCCAGATCCCCCTTCTGCACAAGTACCTTTCAGTCTTTCTACAAAGATTTTCCTCAGGCAACAATGTTAACAGAAAGTTTCCTCACCATTCTTCCTTTTATTATTTTGCAAATCTGCATCTGTGTCCTCAGTCTTTTTCAAGTTGTAGAAGCACCTACATCTATTTCAATTTGTTTGAGAGCCATGACCAGCCTGAAAAACGAAAAGACCCACTTCTAAGGTCTTTCACTGCTGGCCTTTCCTAACTAAGAGACAATCCTTACAGGTTCCATCTAAGCTGCAATGCCCTGTCCCCCTCTCCATATTTCAATATTAACAGAAACTGGGCCATTCCTACAAACAGAATGAGAGAGATGAAAAGATCTACATAAAGGCAGAGGCATCCTGCTCCCCCAAGGGAAGATTTGGAAATCTATACGGTCACTCTGTTCTGCTTTTGCAACTACAGGATGTCAAAGACAGGACACACACACACACACACACACACACACACACACACACACACACGGAGTTGAGAGAGAACAGAAAGAAGGTAAAAGTGATTAGATTCTTCTACAAATGTGTGTATCCAGAATTACACACATGCAGGTCCGTGTGCAATTGAGCAAAACACTATCTCCATAGGAGTAAAGATACTCCCAGAGGTGCCAAGTGGGCTCTCCCTCTCTAGAATCTTGACTTCACACACCAATCACGTAAACAATGAAAACAGCTCATTTGTCAGAGGTTAGAAGGTAGATTCAAAAGTTTTCCTCCCTCCGCCTACTCAATGTGAGATCTTCCATTTCATAGGGTGAAGCCTTTACTTTTCCTGTGACCAAACAATTTAGAAAATCCCTCCCCCTTCCTGTACCCCACTTCCCTTACTTCTTCCTGCTCCCCCTACCAAAGTATTATCCCCCCTACTGTTCAATTTTATCTACCAAGATTATACTCCCCGATTCATGATTTAAGAAAAAAAATGCTGGATACTAAGTGAGCAGACAAAATTGTAACTGCATATTAAATCCGAACTAAACTTCAAGAAAAGTTCTCAAGCTCCAGAAATCTTAAGATATTCAAAAGATATCTCAAGCTCCAGAAATCAAAAGATAACTAATTACTTGTTAGTAGCCACAGGAAATTTTTAAGAAGTAATATTTTGTTATTTTTACCATACTAATGAAGGTGATGTCTCTTCTGTTTGTTATTAAAACTAATAAAATTTTCTTTAGAAATTCAACTGGCTTCCTAAGGCAGAAACAAAGTTTCTGACATATGTACACAGGGCAGAGAAAACCTGAGATTAGCAAAGCCTGATGCAGAGTAAATTGGAGATAAAACCCCCAGAACAACAAAACCAAACTCAGAAAGTTCCTATGTGGTTTTAGTCTTGTCACTATGGGTAATTCGCTCATTTTATCAGTTACCAGATTTTAATGTGAGAAAGGAAGCTGTTCAATTATCTAAATATACCAATTGTTCGTAGGCAGATGATGGGCAATTTGATCTGCTCTGTCTAATTCATCAGCTCAGATAAGATAAGAAAGAAAAGACAGTTAGATGTCACCAAAGGGTTAATATTTAAAAAGATTAAATTTCTGGCCTTTCTGCAAAGAATATTTAGGTTGGTTTTGAAATTTTCCAGGAAGAAGCTCTCACCCTAAAAGTAAAAGACCCAATATCTCTAGTTGCTCTTTCAAACATGCCTAGGTTAAACTTTTATTTCACCTATTACATTGATACCACCAAAGAATTTGTAAGTTACAAACAAAAAAAAAGGACTAAAATAAATAAATAAATATAACACTGCACTATACAATGAAACTAAACCTCCTTTTAAAGTTTAAAAACCCAAACTTATCCATCTTGAATTATTATTATTATTGTTTTTGGTTTTTTAAGGAGTAGGGTGAAAGAGGAAAATAATTTGAGCATCATAAATTCTAATAGTTAAATAAGCCTCAATACCACACAATTTATGGAAACCACTGTACAGGGTTTATTTTTTTTACCCCTAAAAATTGACATGAACAGTATAGCTGAATTTTTGTAACACACTTACAGGGTAACTTTTACTCGCTGCGCTCCACCAAGGCAAACTTAGCAAAAAGACAAAGCCACACCAAATAATAAGTAAGGAGTGGGGAGAGACAAGGAAACCTCACGAAATTAGGGAAGAAGTATAAATGGCATACCTGATATAATCTCTTTTACAGTAGGTTTTCCCATCCCTAACAAAGCACGTACAGCTCTCATCCAAATACTGATTACACTCCGCACATTTCAAACATGCCGCATGCCATTCCAAATCCGGAGAAACCCTTAGAATATACTGATCGTGAATTTGATTGCCGCAACCAACACATAGGGAAATCAGACGTTTTTCTGAAATGAAAATAAATACATGATTGACTAACCGTTTACTTCCTACAGAGATAAACACACTTTTAGTGTCGTTCTCTTATAGGGCGTACTCTGGGAGGGTTTTTCCCCCCTCTTTCCTTTCTTTCTCTATTTTTTTTTTTTTTTTAGTATTGCACTTTGGGATGATAATTGAAATGTGCCATCAAAACCTTGACTCGTTTTTAAAAGGAGGTGGAATATATGTAAAATGCAGATTTGAACACTCCACATTTGTACGCTTAGCACGCAATCAAACCCGCTCATTTTGTGTTTCTTTCCCCCCCTCCTTTCTCTTTGCCATAATCATTGGGAAAGATTATGGATAAGTCAAGTCAAAGAAAAGGTTTTGACTAGAAGCGTTAAGTGAACGCAGGGATGTCTATATTTTCCATGAAGCACGCTCTTAAATAGCACATAGGACTGGATATTGTTAGCAAGAGCAGACATCAATACAGTTGTCACTCTTTTGCAAGTCTAATGCTAATTCACATCTCTGGGTATTGAATGTGCAGGCAGACCTTTGCAACATAATAACCTTCTCGGAGAGAGAGCTCAGGATTCCCGAGGAGGAAATCACCGCTTAGCACCAGAAAGCTAGGGTTTTGGAGGGCACACAGGCGAACTCAAACACAAGGTACGATCAGTTTCCCGAAGATCAGAACCGACAGCAAGCATGCAGGCGTGGCGGCAACAAGAAAAATCCACCTTTTCTCTCTCTCCAGGCAATGACTCCAACTCCGAAGAGCCCTTGGCACCCGTGCCTGAGAGAGACCCCCGCACAAGAACAGTACACCGAGCCCCACAAGGTAAAATAGCCTCTTACTTTTTGGTGGATCTCCCATGTCTCCCATATCTGTAAGAGGGAGTAATGTCCACAGTGAAATGGTGGTTGTACAGTTGGTGAACAGCCCACACAGAGGATGCTGGAGCTGTGGCTAAGTGGGAAACTGTGGCCTCTGGGGTTGCCAAGGCTGAGAGAGCCGCTGCTCGGCTGCGCCGCGCCCTCGCGGAGCTGGGAGTCCAATTTAAGCCGGCGGAGTTGGCTGAGCGGAGGCGCTGCGGCGGCGGCGGACTCGGCACGGCTCGGGCACCTCTCTTCCTTATCTCTTACTCAAACTTCTCTGCTCCAACTCAGCTCCATCGCCATTGGTCTGACGCAGCGCGCGGGGACGTCAGGCGAGCGCCGCGCCCATTGGCTACAGGGCGCGCGGCGCAGCTGTTCTGATTATCATATTTCAGCCTCGCCGCCGCCGTGCGCCACTGACCGCTCGGCGAGCCCGCGGGAGAGGATTAGGCTCCCGAGGCAACTTGCTCCGCGATCAGGCCGTTTTCTCCCGATGCTTGGGCTGCCCGGCTGCTCTGGCTTTGGCCTCCCTCTCCTCTTCCTCCTGCCCCCTCCCTCGCTCCTTCCCAGCCGCGCCGCCAGCGCCTGGCCTCCTGTCGCGCTGCTCCTCCGCCCTGCGCTCCTGGGGTCCCCGCAGTCCGGCTGGCCGCGTTGCGCGCGGGGCTCACTTTTCCGCCGGTGGCGAGTGGCTGGTGGGTAGGTCTTCCTGTTGATGAGGTCCCTCCCGGGCTCTAGGAAAAGGTGGAACTTGGAACAGGCCGCTTAGCTCGGTTTGGTCCCTCGCTGTGGCGCACAGCTGGGGCCTGGGCCAGCTTGGCTGCCGAGAGGGTGAGTTCCCTCCAGAACTGGCTGTGCAGGGCGTGCTAGGGGAAGAAGAACCGGGAATGGGATAAGTAGACCCAGAGGAATTATTCGCTGACTGCTACCCTATTACCCCGTCTCCCCCGACCTCAGATATCCAAAAACGTGAGGTGGGAGGAAAGGTGCACTTCTTGCCCTAGCGGACAATCAGGTTGGAACGCACAGGTAAAACGAAGTTGACTCCGCGGACTGCCTCTGTCTCTTTCCGACCCGCGAGGTCTGCTTTTCAGTTTAACTCTAGAATTGAAGCTCACTAACCCGAAGCCAAAGAGCGAAATGATCTTCCAATAGTCTAAAGTTTGAACGGCGTTTATATCCTGTCGAATTCCTCGCTCTGCTTGTCTCCTGCCCTTTGTTTTTAAGCAAATATGCCGTTATCTGTGGTGTTTTGATAATTACGAGGACAAGTTTCCATGTCTCTCTAGATATTTTTAAAAAATGCGTTCGTCTAAGGGCGCGAATAGGGAGGGGTCTATTACAGAAGAGTGATATGCTTATTTCACTTCACCGGGTGTTGATACCTAATAATTTTCTCTCGGGAAACTACCTGGAGAGAAGAATGTTGGCTGCATCTCGCGGTAACGTTTTTCAGGCATTTCTTACACGTTCCCATCATCTCTAGCAGTCTCCCAAAGTCACAGAAAGGCCACGAAGGACCCTCACTTTTCCCCCAAAGCTTCTTCAGCTATTCCTTGTCTAATGAGACTGCCAGTTTTATCTCTAAAAAGGCCTACAAACACAAGCCTTAGAAGGCTTAATTTCGGTGTCTTGTTGCCCGTGAGAAGCCCGGTGTGTTAGGAAACTCCTTTCTTTGTATCTTTCGCCAGATCTAACCCTTGATAAGAACTGTGAGCCCTCAGCCGGCCTCAGTGACTCGGTTTGAATGGCTATTCGTCTCCAGAGCGCAAAGAGAATCTGAGATGCATCAGTTTCCTCCTGACCTAGCTGGGGCTTTACTAAGAACTCGTTTTGTTTTGCTTTGTTTTGTTTCAAAGAAGATTTCAAATTGGATCTCTTCCTTTCCATTTTTGTTATAAATTATTTCGGAGTGTGTGAAAGCGACAAGTTGAATAGATTTAGGTTGATAAGTTTACCAGTTGTGTTTGTTTTGTTGGTTGGGTTTCTTTTCTTTTTTCTTTTTTGGTAGTTTCTAATCTCTGGTATTATATATGCATGGAGCCTTTTGTCAAACTGCTTTTGCAAAGCCAGTGATGCTGATAATCGCAACACTCGAAGCAACTCTTCCGCGGTATATGAGAGTTATTTTCTGTATAGATAAACATGTTGACCCTAGTAAAAAAAATACCACTATAATGTCAGAAAATAAAAGGAATTTTAGCCAATCATATCCCATCATGCCCCGTTTATAAAATGGAATTATACATCAGAAGCTGCCAGAAGCCTGATAACATATTTGAGATCCACAATGCACCCTCCTTATCCGTCCTCCTTCAAATCAGCCCCTACCCCCACACAGTGTGGTGTTTTAACTCCCTAAACCAATAAGCTATTAAAAGAATTATTGCCGATGATAGCAATTCCAAATAGAAAAGATGGCATGTGGCTGGGGCGAAAACCTTTAGTAATGTGCAATTTCACCTTAATGGTGAAGACAACATGTTTTCCTTTTTTCAGGCTGCACCATTATTGTAAACAAGTATTTTCTTGATAAGTCCCTAAACTGATAGAAGCAACATCCATGGAGAAGGTACTCCCATCAAAGGGAGAAATTGGAGGGAACCCAGTAATTATGTTGTTCCATGGTAGATGTGCTCTGGAATTGTATCCATCTAGGGACAGTACATTTTACATTTAAATCAAAGTTGGAATGCCAAGCATTTTTTCACTTCACCTTGAAGTTCTGATGTGATCCTAGATAATTCTCATTTCCTTAGCTGATTGCTATATGTGGATTTAGTGCATCAAATATATCTAAAATTTTTAATGTTTTTTTCTAAAATACATAAAACTGCGATTAGCAATAGTTTTCCAGAGTACTTGATCACAGGAGCGACCTCTTGTGTTCAAAGGGTGGATTAGACCCTCTCCTCTCCAAAGTGGACTCATTTTGACCTTTGTATATTGTGAGGTCAAAAATACATCCTTGAAAAATAGCAGTAGTGTGAATCCCTGGTTGACAAAAAGAAGAGTATGAGTAGTTAATAAGTATAGGCTCCTCACCTCGAGGCCACTCCAGTATACCTTACAGTCCCTTTGAATATAAAAAAGATGCTGAAGTTTTAGTAAGTTCCTCTTGAGTCTGTGACATCTGCTCATGTGCACTTGTACACACCTTGCAAACTGCAGTTGTTACACCAAAACCTCCTGATGGGCCTGTGTTTTTGTGTGCTGTTGCTTGCTTTCTCTCCTTCAATTAAAATTTAAACATTCCACATCAAACTTAATGCCAGATACAGATTCGTGAACAAACATGTTCTCAAGCTACATTTTGAACATCTAAATCTTAATTGCAATTGAAAAGTAAAATTACACATTTAGAATTTATTTATTCCCCAACAACCTCGGGCAGATATAAATGAATTTTAAGTTGGCTCTTTGGGAAATCATGTACAGTGTGAGGAATCTTTATTCTTTCCCATGTAACCAAGATTGGGAAGGAAAGGGAGGCTTTGATCAGACTTCCCTGAGCTATGAATTTGTTTGGGAATTTAATCCCACAGAGGTGATGCTGTGTACTTAGCCAACATCCAAATCAGGTTAGAAAGAGTAGAATGACAGCTGTTAGTTTCAGTGAATAAAGTATTTATATGGAAAAATGTAACAGGATTTATATTTTCTGATATCTACAAACAATTTGGGGGTCAAAATGAAACATGAACATATTTTATTCACCTCTTCAAATAGATATTGAATATGTGTGTATGTATCCCACTTCCTTTTCTTATTTTTACTTTTTCTGTGTAGTTTCTCATCATGTAGAATAAGGCTGTATAAGCCATCGGTATTTTTAATCATGTGCAAGGGTCAGACAAAATTATATGCCTTAAAGGGAGTCACGAGTAACCATTTATATTCCATTGGGAACAGGGTGTGTGGGTGTTTAGAGCCTCTCTGCCTGTCTGCCTCTCTTCCAGTTGTTGGTGGCTTATTGAGGATGAATCAAGACAATTTGTGTTCTAATTTCAGAGAAAAAAAGAGATCTCTCTCCATGTACCATTGGGTATGAAATGATTGTCTTTCCTTTTTTTTTTTTTTACTTAAAAAATGCTAAGCAATGATAATAAAGGCAGTTATTAACACTAACAAACCTTTAGTTATGATTTTCATTTTGTTGCCTAGGCCTTCTGCTGGGATTGTGGTTTTGTTGATTGTTGATTGTTTTATTAACCAGTTAAAACAATCCGGGTGGATTAGCAAGAATTTTTTTTCAGCACAAAGAGCTTCCAAACCTGCATTACTGAGTTCAGGTAGTATTTTCTGTCACAAGCGTACCTAGTATTCTTTCTTGGCAGACGACAGCCCCGAAGGCACCGTTCTTGTGCGGTCCGTTGCTCAGTTCTCAGCCAAGATAGAATTCCACGCTCCCGGTAGTGGTGAAGCCACAAACCTCTTATCAGTCCTGAGCATGTGAGGTTCCGCAGCTGATGGCAGGGAGGAGTTCGGCCAAGCGAGGACAGAAATTTGCACCCTCCCTTTAAAATTATGCTTCTGGAAGTATTTACTATAATTTCTCAAAAGCGGCTGACAGTGTCAAGTGAAACTTTTTTTTCCCTCCCTTACCCCCCTTGGAACTCCTAAATGACCAGGAACACATGATTTTTTTAAGCGTTATGCGAGGAGCCCAGGTTGGAGCCAGTGAGTGCAATGTGCTGACTTAAGTGGTTCTGGCCCAAGGACGTGCCGAACCCTACATTTGGCAAAGCCTTCATTAAATGTATCGGATTCTCGCCGGGGCAGATGGAATCTGGAGAGGCGAAACAGCTTGATCTCCCAAGTCCTGGGCGGTTGGGCTGAAATCTACCACATCCGCACAGAATCTAGCAAAACACCCACGGGTCCGCCCGAGCTCTCTGGAAATCCGGAGCGAGTTACATCAGTCTCGTTAATAAAATTGATCAAATCTAGTTGATTATTATTTTTTTTCCCCCAGAGCGAGACCCTTTCCCTCACTGCAATTGTGTCCAACTGGCAGCTCTGAATTTGGCACGAAACGGTTGCTTCCCACCGCCCGCTGGAGGTTTACTGGGGACGAGCGGGGGAGGGGAGGCGACGGTACCTTGGAGGAGGTCAAGAGGGGGAGGAGGAGGAGCAGCAGAAAATTACTAGCCAGGAGGAGGAGGCAGTTGGAAGCCCAGAAATCTACCAGGATGCCTCCAGTAACCTCTTGTCTCAGAATTCAGCGCTTGAAAAACAGCCTCATGAGGTGTCCCGGACAGGAGTTTTCGGGTGGGCTGCGGAGGTGATGTCACGCAATACAGTTATTTTCTATGAATTAAAATTGGTGGTTAAAGTGTGTCAGGGCGGTTTAGTGTAGTTGAGAGGTGCGTGAATGGGGGCTATTTTTAAAGGGGGGTGGGCAATCATTGGTGACATCTACCAGTAGATTCTGAGTCTAGAAGTAGCTTGAGGGATAGAGAAAATGCCTAGCCAGTTTGAGAGACAAGATTTTAGGGACAGTTTTTAAGGTCGCTGTCTGCTCCGACTCCGCGGAGGCGAATGAGAGGGTGAACTCTGAGAGTGCGTGCATTTAGAGTTATCTACGACTCCGGATCCATGCTGTTAAAACTCATCAATTCTTTGTGACTTCACATTGAGAGAAGAATTTGCCCTGCCCCTCTACCTGCTAAATGCCAACTGAGAAGAGAAAGGGGGCCCGGGAGACGACCCCTTTCAGAAAGAACGTCACTTGATCAACTCCACTGAGTTATTAACTTGCTCCCCGAAAGGTCAACAACGCCTTTCCTTCCCAGCCGCGCGGCGCGGAGATCAATCGCTCTTCCCCAGGTAGCCTCTTGTCGAGGGTTCAGGAACTGATGTCCTACGGTACTCCTCGGGCTCAGAAGCCCTGCTGTATGTTTTTTCCAAGAAACTGGCCTGTCCAGGTTCAAGCATACACGTCGCTAGAAATTTAGCTTAGCCTGGGGTACAGGGATGGGAGAAGTGCTAAACAAAGAGACCATCACCACGGTCCCCTCAGCCTCTGCCTTCCCAGTTTTCAATTTGTCAGCCTTCTATCTGAACCACCCTCCAATCCTCAATGTTCTGAGTGCAAGGACATTTGAAAGAAATTCCTCTTGACAGAAGTGGAAAAATCTGAACCGAATCTATATCCCCTGCCCTAACTCCTGCTAGAGGAAAGGAGAAAATAACCGTCCCGCAGACCTCTCTCAGTCCCTGGATGGCGAGCGCAGCCCCTGGAGAGGCCACATTCAGTTCTTCGTTAATGTGAACTTACTTGCTACCCACGTTCCGGACCAGGGCCCTGGATGGCCTCGGTCACACGTTGTTGGGCCCAGTTAGGGACGTGAGAACAAAGATGAATTTTGGATTTAGTCCCCCTCGATCAGAAATCTGGACGATCACTAAACTAGCGGTGGGGGTGTCCCTGCCTCACCTGGGGGAAGCCGGCTGCAAGACCCTCCAGCCTCCTGGACTCCAAAAAGAGGGGGAAGGAAGAGCAACCTCCGGCAGCCGGCTAACAGATGAAACCCTTTCAGAAGATTAAACTCAGTCTTAGATTGTCCACTTCTATGTCCATGCCCCAATCTCCTGGGCTTCCCCCAAAGTGAGTATGCTTGTGGAAATGAATGAATCAGATACCATATTAATTGCTTCAAACTCTTTGTTTAATCACCTTTTCTGCCATCTGCCAGAGGCTCAACTTTCTCTGAGTGACTACATTCCAGAAAATTGTAAGGACAACTTTTCCTCTGCATTTGCCTTGGTGGCAGTGTCCAGAAATGCTAACAGCACAGCCATCGGATATGGAACATTTTCCTGACCAGCTTAATTCCAAAAATCACCCCCAAAGTATTCGTTGTCAAATTTTTAGGTTTATTTTATTCATTTTGTGTTGCAAATATTTGAATTAGAAAACAGAGGATTCCGGCAGCAGCATAGATGCACTTTTATTTCTGCTGTCAGGCACAGAACCCACACCCGGCTGATTAGCCAGAGGGCAGCCTCCTTTGTTGATTTAAGAGTTCACCAGGCAAGACATAACAATTATTTTGTTGCCTTTTTGCAGTTGTCTATTGTTGACTTCTATCTCGTTTGCCTCTATTGTACAAAATTTGATCCAAAAATGAAAAATAATAAAGTTACAAAGATAATAATGGTAATAGGTCTACTTTAACTTTAACTGGCTTTGTTAATACATTGTACATACCTCACACTCATATACATGAAAGGTATCAAAACTATGTATATATTAATAGCATATCATTTATGTATAATTACATATGTTATAATTATATGCTAATGATAGCACCATTTAACATTAAAAGATAGTTCTACAAAGAAAAATTAGAAGTGCTATTTGTGATACTCATAACACCCTCCTTCCAAGAAAATAATTGGCAGGCTTAAAAATGATATTCAAAGGTGCTTTTGAATGGAAAACAAAATCTGAAACTAAATAACCCCAAATCCTGTCAGGCAAGGTTGTTCATAACTAGGTTGCTATGAGTTAATGCTATTGTAAAATGCTCTTCTGTGTTGTTCAAGCTCATTTTATGTGTACAAAATACATATTTTAAAGTTGTGCATTTAAATGTTTATTTTACCACTTTAAAATCTCTAATCAGACCTTATCAGCAAGAAATAAAACCTGAGTAAGTCCTTTATAAGGCTTAAAAATAACTATGATTTAACTTTTGTGATTTGACGATATTGTGATCTTTAATTATAAATATTAACATTAAAATTAACAGAACCCTAGATAATATCATCACCTCATAATTTATAAGCAATCTATATAAAATAAAAGCAAGTATAACAAACTGCTTTACTTTCTATAATGCTAGTTAAGAATCTATTATCAAAATATAGTAATAATAATGATTAATATGTGTAACAAATATGTAGCTATCGCTCCAGTATCAGAGTGTTCAGTCTAGTTATAAAAATATTGAACTGTTATACAGTGTGTGTTCTCACTTGAATGTAGCTAAATTGATGCTATGCCATATTTTAAGAATCCCCTGCATCTTCCTGGATACATGTAATAGCCCAGGAAGATCCCTGCCCCTTCAACTGTAATGCTAAATCAGAAATTATATTATTACCCATAACTAGCATCTTGCTGACTTTCACTTAAATATCAGCACCGAAATTATTTTATGTCTCACTTCAGAATGTGGTACAATGTGCTATTTCATCTTCTTGCCCAAATCTTAGGATTTATAATATACTCTTCTTTTTATGGGCTGTGCAAACCAATGGTGATAATAATGAGAACCGCTGTATATAGTTACACTGGCTTTGCATTCTCATACGGTGTATGAAAAAGTATAAATCATGTCTTGTATGTCTTGATTATGTGTTTCTTCCATTCCTGAAGTGTTGATTTAGCTGTCCTGAATGTCACATGATGTGCCTCTCCATAGTCCTGTAGCCAGGCCATAGCATTTCTGCTGATGTGACTATGAATATGCTGTGCTAGGGAAACATATTCTTTTGGATTGTGCTGTTAGTGAGGAAGAAACATGAGTATAGCTCTCAAAGGGGAGGGAAAGGTAAGTGGATGGAAAAATCACACTTTCGAATATGGTGGTGGAGAAAGAATTGAGTGTAGGTGACTTATCAGCCATCAAAAGAGAGAATGAAAGTAGGTGTTTGGCTAAGATGAGAAAAGTATTCAATTTTGAGAAAAGAAAGAGAAAGCTTATTAAGGAAAAGAAAACATGGGGTAAATGTCAAGAGGAACAACAGAAAGAAAGGAAAAGGACTGGGTGACCCAGTTCCTCCTGATAGAATATGCATTTAAGGGCCACACCCAGATCCCGGACATGTAGTGGATGGGGTTTGGGGAACAGTAGACTTTAGTTGTTTTAATCTGGCATTTAAAACTTTAAACTCTGATTTAAGAGTTTATTTTTTCGTAGAAAAGTAGCCTATTTGGCAATAACTAAAAACTTTTATTGCATCTTTAAATATATTATATAGAATGTTTACCAGCTCACTGTTGGTAAACTGTATCTGCACAGAAAATACAAATTGAAAGTACTAGAAATACCTTAATATGGATTCTCATGACTTTTATGTAATTAGGTTTATTTAACAATAGGATTCAGGACTCAGAAAGGAGAAAAGCCCAGATCTGAGAAGGCGTTTTTAAAAACGGCTTCAAAGTTTTCCAGAGTTTTTGTTAGCCATCGCCCTTTCCGCAGAACAGATTATGCCACACAGTGTAATTCAAATATTTGCACTGCTCATTTAAACCACAATAAAAAGGGAAAGGTGTCATGAAAACATTGCCTCCTGCTCAAATTTATGCAAAACAACTTGAAAGTCTGCCAGCAACGTTGTCGTTATGTTAGCAATTCTGACCCGGCTTCACATTCTCCTAGACCAGTTCTTGTGCTGTGAGAAGAAGGTAAGCCGAACACCACGAGGGAGTATTCTTTGCACCCACGCACTTGGGAGGAGTTTGGTTGTCCAAAATGTTGGAAAGGTCAGATACCGTTGTTCTCATAGAATTCTATTCTGGAGGTCACAGGGTCAGAATGTCTGCACATGTGCACAGACCAACATGCCCATAAAAGCCTGATAGGAGGCAGCAGTGCCCCATAAAAGGTCACACCCAGCCAGAATCCAGCAACATTTGAACGGCGTCTGTTATGGAGAAGAAATATGAGACTGACAGCAGCAGCAGCAGCAGCCAGCAGAGAAAGATGGACTGAGGATTAATCATGGTAAAATACTGAACAAAAGAGACAGCAAATTCTCCCAAGCACGAATCCTTCTCTACTCACAGGTTTCACGAAGTACACTTTTCAGAGTACAAGCTGATTGGCCAAGGTTGGGTTAATCTTTGCTAGGCTAAGAGAAGCAGCTGCTGAGTGCTTCCTGTGGCAGATGGAGAACACCTAAGAATTTTTTAATGTTAAAAAAAAAAAAAAGAAAGGCAAAATACTTTGTGGTTCAACAGTAGAAATACTCCTAAGAACCCATGGTGATCAAAATTGCATCCCCCCTTGTTGTTCATGACATTCACTTTATATTTATATTTATATACATTATTGGTTGTGATTAGCCTGTGGCTCCCTGGGACTTTCCTTTTAATATATTTCTCGTGTGTTTCTAGATTTAGCATTTTGCCTTATTCCATGATCTCTCCTCATTGAGATAATTTGTATAAGCAAAACATGTTACATGACAGTCTTTGGAAGACTGAATAGGCAGCCACTAAATAGTGCGGTTTAGAAGGCTCTAGGCAAGGCCACCCAGACTCTAATAGCACCCCTTTTCCTATCTGGCAAGGCACCTCAAATAACTCTAAGAAAGATTTACTACTTTGACACTCAAAAAGACTCTATAGTTTTCATGAGTTTTTGCTTAGTTTTGTTTGCTGGTTGTTAACTCAAATGCCAAAGCTTCCTGTAGGTGATTTTTTTCCTGTTTCTTTACCCTTTTGTAGTATTATGAAGGTTTCTATAATAAGCATGCCAACTACAAGAAAAAAGGAGGAAATGAAGGAGTTGAAAAGGAACCAAGGATGACAGACCTAAAAATAAGTGTCACTCAATGGAATGCTACTCAGCAATTCAAAGGAAAGAGCTATCCATGCATGCTATAACATGGATGAATCTCAATACAATATGCTGAGAAGCCAGACCTAAAAATGGACAAACTATAATTCTACTTATATAAAATTCTAGGACATATATACAAACTAATGTGTGACAGACTGATAACAGAAATCCGATCAATGGTGGCTTTAGGATGGGGGAGGTGACAGGGAAATGTGAGAAGCAGAGATTACCAAGGGACTGGAGGAAATTTTTGGAGGTGATATGTTCCTTATCTTGATTGTGGTGGTAGTTTAATGAGTATATACGTATGTCAAAGTTTACCAAATTATATTTAAATATGTATGGTTTATTATATATTAATTATACTTGAATAAAGCTATTAAAATCAGTCTCATGAAAGATACTAAGCATTGTGTTTCCATATTCTTTACTATTATTATCATTACTATATAATTTTCACGATAAAGTGATGGGCAATGTCGCACAGTATGTAGTGAAGTGAGCTGCTTGAAAGGAGAGAAGAAAGAATTTACCCCAACCTAATCGGTATTTGGCTAATAGTTGCTCAGGAACACCAATCTGAATTTTCTATTAACTAATTTTAAGCACTTTCCCTTCTTGTGATATCACTATTAGAGATTTCAAGATAAGCTTTCAAGAAGGTTTCTCATATATTTTGCTTTCCCCAAAGTCAAATCAATTCCATAACTGTGAGAACAATCTGGATAAATTTTACAAATAACATATCACTTTCTATTTTGTTTAGGTATAGATCTTACCACCATATCTTCCAATACTCAAAAAAAGAAAAAAGGTTTTTGAGGAGAGTCCACGTCTGGTTCATTACTGTAAACTATTGGCTCTCTGGAAATGTTTGGCAAATTATTGAATGGTCCGCAAGTCAGACTGCCCGGGTCCTGCTGCTTTAGGCTGAACTTCCCCAAACATCAACTGCTGGTTCACGCCAATACTCACCTGAAGAAATGCACTATTTTCTGCATACTCTGTTCTCTTGGCCCAGGAGGTCCTGGAGTTGGCCTGGGCATGATTCACGTCTGAATTCTTCATACCCTTTGAAGGGCACACTCACTCCAGCACTTGGCCTCACCCCAGGTGAGGGCTTTCCAGGCTGGTTAGCCACCATCCTCTTTCTAACCCTCGTGGATGTGACTCCAGCATGTCCCTGCCTCACTCCTTTTTCCTCATAAACTTAATTTGCTGTGAGCTGACTTCCATATCTGATTTTCACTCTACCTTTAATCACTCAGCCATACACAGACTTTTCTGTGAGGCAGGGAGAAGGGGAAAGGGCAATGATTTAAATGTGATGTGTTTAAATATAAGATTTATTTCCCTTCATGTTTTGGACGTGGAGTTTAAACATTGCTGATTAGGGAAAGGATCTGTCAGTTTCTTTGTAGCTTATATTTGAGAGCCTTTTCACAGGGCAGGGCATGTACCCAGTGTGGGAGCAAATGGCTTCGTTAAAGACAGGGATGTGTATGAGGCATTTGGGGGCAGAAGAGATGGAGCAAGATTAAAAGCATTAGTATTGACTAGAATCCTTTCTTCATACTCTGGTCAGAAGCACACAGCTGGCTTGTCTTTTAACATATTTGTGTGTTTGCTATGAGCATTCTGCTTTGAAAGTTTTCTCCTATAAGAAAAGTTTTAAAACAAAAAAAAAAAAAATATTGGAAGACTGATGCAAGGAATTTTTGTTCCTCTTTTTTTCTTTCTGTGGAAGAGATTGCTATTTGTTCAAAACATGTTCACATCCCCCTTCCTGTCATCTTTCTTTCTAATAAAATTCTGTTTGTTCGTTTACCTATATTTCCAGCTAAAATACTCAATTTTCTATCCTCTCTTGTAGTTAGGGGTAGCTGATAGGCTGTAACTGGAGGTTGTTGTATGGGTCTTCTGGGAAAACTACTTACAAAGAGAACAGACAAGTGACATGAACGTCTCTTGCTCCTTTTTCTTTCCATTTTTCGTGATTGGGACCTGGGCATTGTGGCTGAAATTCCATCAGCCTCTTGTCTCTTTGGGATGACATTGAAGATGGAAGTCAGGCACAAAGGGTGTTGCCTACATCACTGATTATTTTCATGCCATCTTTGGACTGTTGTATTATCTATTGCTGTATAACAAGTTAACTTTAGCTGCTTAAAACAGCATCCATTTATTATCTCAGTCTCCTGAGGTCAGAAGTCTGGGCACGGCTTGGTTGACTCCTTTGCTCAGGGTCTCACGAGGCTACCATTAAGGTGTTAGCCAGTTGGCATTCTCATCAAGAGGCTTGACTAGGGGAAGAATCAGCTTCTGAAATCACTCAGATTGTTGGAAGAATTCATTTCCTCACAGTTGCATGACTGAGGTCTCTATTTTCTTGCTAGCTGTTGTTCAGGGACTTATTGTCTGGCAACTATTTCAGGACCTTGCCATGTGGTCATCTCTATAATTCACAACATGGTGGGTAGCATCTTTAAGGCCAGCAGAAGAATCTCTCTTCAGGAATTTCTCTCCTCTATAAAGGGATCTCACCTGATGAAGTCAGGTAACCCAGGATAATCTCCCTTTTTATTAACTTGAAGTCAACTGATTTGGGACCTTAATTACATCTGCAAAATCCTTTTACTTTGGCCATATAATATAATATAATAACCTAATTCTAAAAATTATATCCTATCACATTTACTGGTTCTGTCTATACTCAAAAGACATGTATAGCAGGAGCCAAGACTCTTGGAGGCCATCTTAGAGTTCTGCCTGCCCCACTCTCTACCTGTGGGCTTCCTGTACATTAAGAGGATAAACCCCTCATTTCTTTCACCTAAGTAGACAGACACATCTCTAATACTTGCATCCAAACACAATTCCTAACTATTATAAGCTCTGGGTGAATAAGAGAAATATCTAAAGGAATGAGTAAAAAAAACAACAACAGGATTTTTAAAATTAATGCAAAAATATATAGTTAAAATTTCTTTTAAAAAATTAGAGTCAAAGTGAAGGTCTTCCTTCAGATACACCACCTCTTCACTCCCTATTAGCCACATTTTTATTATCCTTTTAGTCTTTTTTCTGTGCACTTACATACAGACATATGTATGTATTATATATAATAAAACATAATTATATATTTAGATATGTTTACTATAAATTGAATCATACAATATATAATATTCACATGAAGTTTTTACTTACGTTATATAGCCAAAGACTACCAGGAATTCACCTGTAATGAACGAGTTGGGTTGTTGCTTCTCAAAACCAGGGCGACTACACACCATGGAGAATTGTGGAGTGTCTTAGTAAGAGGGTGTTAGGATTTAAAGAATGTGTGCTTTGTTCCAGTGATTTTGGGAAGAGTTCAAGGAAATGGGGATTTGTTCACTCTGGATTGGATGCTATCAGAAAGCAGGGATGATTGGATGATTGAGTGACCTAAAACTTTTCTAGAAGGAGAATAAAGCTATAATTGGTAAAGAAGCACTAATCACTTAAATTAACCAGGAGAGGGAGATGTTTGATATTTCTGTGGTTTGTACAGTGACCTTGTTTTTGTCTTGTGCTTAGACAAAATCCTGAAGTGGTCTCATTTTTTTGTACTCCTTTTTCACAGTCACAGTTACCTTGTCTCATGCTGATGTTCTGTGAGAATGTTTTGGTCCAAGAGGAGAACACCAGGCCCTAGCTGTGAGTGCAAGGTGGCTCCTGACAACACTGAGGCCCAGCTGTCGTTGTCAGACCAGTTCCCATATGTCAGGGGCTGCTTTTCTTCCTCCCAGAGACTCTCTGATGAGAGAAAAAGAAAGATACAAATGATATGATATATTGCTTTGCATTGGGGATAGAAAAATTATAAAGTGTTCATTACACATATAATTCACATGTATAGGAACATAATGTGGTTGATAATTCCAGACTTTATTATGCACATTTCAATGTTGTTCAAAAATGTCTTTTGTTGGTGGCTATATATATAAAATATATATTTCTATTTATATATGTAAATCTCACCAAGACAAGACAATTTTTTGCATATAACGTGTCTGTCTATATATATATATATAAATACACACACATATGAAATACATGTTTTATACACATATATACACATACTTTTTAAAAAGAAAGTATCATTATCACATCCTGAATCAGTATAAAGTTAGAATTTGTGGGATTTATTTTGATTGGTCTTTGTTTCAAAATTGTATAAAATAAACAACTAGCTGCCGCTGCTAATATCAACATTTTCTAAAAATATGTTGAGTATGTTGTGTCCTTCTAAATATTTATCTTTTTAAAATAATCTCAATAAGCTATATTTTGGGAATCTTTTTGGGTGGGCAAATAAATACTTCCAACTGAAACAAAATGAGCAATTCAACTCTTCTCTAGCATTTGCAGAGATTCTCTTCTTATCTAGTAAGCTAAATGTTGTTGCTCTAAAATAGATTTAGTCTATAATGATTTTCTCTCTAAAGTTGGAGGAAGAGAGAGTCTATTCCAGCAGTCAGCCTTGTTTTCCAACTATTGGAGAAAGAGGCCCTTTTCAAACTCATTCTGAGGTTCCCACTGGAAAATGTATATATTTCACATTTCTAGGCTTTCAAGTAAGTATTATTAATATAAATCTTGTCTACAAAGTAATTACAGAGTTACCTGGAAGGGAATGTGAGTTACTTGTCTAAATTAGTTAGGATAACTTGTAATTTCTGGGGAAGAAAACTCAGAAAATGAAGGTTATCTCCGTTTGTATAGAATTTCAGTGTCCAAAGGATGAAATCTTCCACAAATTATTCCGGTTAATGTGATTCAAAAAGATGTGATGAAAGCATGATATTGCGCCTTCTTTCCTCTGTGTAACTCCTGCAAAGGTGCTATAGAACATGCAGTTTACATGAGTCCTTGCATGAGGTGAGTAAGCAATTAACGTGGATCATCCTAGCAGCCAAAAAGGGACCAAATTCATTATTCAGTTTTCTGGTCCTTGTTCTTGCCAGGCATTCCATCCACTTGCTTCCCACAGTCTGTAAACTGAAATGCTGCTGATATCTAGGTCAGCTGGGGGATCAAAGGAAAAGAGATGGGGCCCTGCTGACTCTTGAGAAGGCAGGATGATGAAGCAAGTTGATTTTTAGCACTCTCCACTTCTTAGGGTGTCCTCTATTGTTCAGTCAGGTACTGTGACTGGGATGCCTGAGCACCCTGCAGAGGCATCCTGACAAACTCTGAACTCTATGAGGGGTAGACTTTGGATGCCCATGTTGGTCCCGACAGAGTTCAAGTGCCCAACATTACGATCTGGACTAACAGAGTGGGGGCGAGTTTTCCCAGCCCTGGTTTGTCCGTTCTGGGCTAGTTCTCTGCTCTTATCTGGCCACTGAAGTGCTCTCCTTCCTCTCAGGTAATGTGTCTGGTGGGTTGAGGCAGCCTCGTATCAGCTAAGGTTTTGTTGGTTTTCAAGCACCAAACCAGGCAAAGCATTGTGCGGGCATCTGCTTCGGATTTTGTGAAGGCAGAAATGGAAAGTTAACGCCTATTAAGGTATAAGTCTTAGTTGTAAGGCAGATGAGATATAAATAAATTTAATTTTCCTTTCCTACCACTGCAATGTGTTTCTCTACCATTTTGAATATTGTCTTTTAATATGCATGGTTGATGTGAAAAAATTAGATAATCAATGTGAAAATAATTTGTAAATATAAAGCAGATAGCTTCTCTAGACAGCATAGTACAGTAGTAAAGATAGCATTATTATCATTATTATTGTCACTATTATTGTTATCGGTGGTACTGATAGTAGTAACATTGGGAAGGATAAAGTAGGGTAGATAAGTTCCTGTTCAAATGGTAGAAGACTTAAGAATGGGAAATACATTAATGATTTAGTCACTAATCACTTACATCTTAGCTCTGTAGAAATATATAAATTCATTATTTTCTTAGAGAGGCTAATAATATAATATCATACAATATACATACATAGCATGCAAATAAATACTACTGTGAACACATATTCATTAATGCTGTGTATATATTTTGTAAGTATTACCCATAGTGTAATGTGTAATATATTAATAATATTACACTACAATGTACACACCACACATATTATAATATAGTACATATAAAGTTAAAGAAGAGCTAAACCTCATATCAAAGACAGATCAATTATCATATATATTAATTAGAGACCCATCTTTAGTCCCTTTGCTAAGTACAAATTATTTATTATAATATTATGTAAAAATGTTAGATTGACCTTGGAGAGGAAAGCATTCACACATACTTGTGCACTTCAAGCACATTATGCTTTACTAGCAAGTAAACAATAAGTCTAAGGAAGGCAGCTCAGGGTGGTTCAAACAAATGATTAATACAGACAATATGAGCATATATTTTTCCTTTTCTTAATGTCTGCAGAGATAGAACCTAATTTATAGCAAACTGCATGTGCTAAAATTATAATCTTAATGTGCATATTTAATTGGTTTTATATTTTCACAATCCTTTGATTTGAAGCATTTTTTATGTGCATTATCTAGAGACTGAAGCTTGTTCTTTTGTCTTTGTTTCGGTGGAATGCAGAACTGACACTATTGTGTCTTCGTATATAAAATTTTATGGCATTTCCAGCAGCAGTGATGTGTATTGAGTCACCCACAGTCCCCCGTTCCTTTGTGCTATTCATCCATGAAGAAGGTGGGACGAGGGAAGAGAGTTAAGAGTTGAGGTAGAAGCTGTATCAAAATGGTAACCTAAAACAATTTTAATCATGTGCGAAATCGCAAGCCCACGTGGTGGGGAACTTTGGCTGTATTTCCCGGAATCTTTCATCACATCCCTGTAGAGCATCAATTAATCTGTAGAGTTTGATATTTGGGAGATGGAGAAAAAATTTCATGATTTGTATGAAATACAGTAATTTAAACAATTTGAAGGGATTGGTGGAGAGTTTTAAGAATTATGGTATATTATTACTTTACCTAATTTACCTAACTCAATGAAGTATGATTGTGATTTAAATATGTAACAGAAGAAATTTCCTTCTGTTGGCAGCTCTGATGCAGTTCTTACGTGGGCATAATTAAGTCAGTCTCTCTATATACACAATTCAAAAGAGCCAGGTGTAAAGTAACAGTCACGTTGGATATTTATTTTCATATAATAGCAAGTCTCCAGAAGATTGACTAAATATTTTGATTAATCCAGATAATTGGCATTGCACTGATATAGTTTCTAAAAGTACCCATAGTAATAGCTTTGATAGACTATAAACAAAATAAATGTTCTTCTAATGGGCATATACATTTCAAAAATTAAATTCTAGTTACCATTTGTTTATTCCTGAAACCATCTGTTATATCTGATTGGGCTTCATATTGTAGAGAATTATGTAACTTTCTGAAAAGTGTCTCTGTTCTTCCTTTTGCTTTTGCTAAGTCATTTTTAAAAGTACCTAAAACACATTCTTTTTTTGCTCTTTCAAGATATTTTTGTAACATTTTTAATAAATGTTATTTTTTGTATGTAAATATGAACAACCACCATAAATGCCTTTTTAAAAAATGGGAAGGATTCAGTTTTTCTGACATGGGGACACATATGTTATAACTCAGTTTGAAAGATGAAGAAATTAAAAATTGAATTATTGATGGATCATTGTGCTGTCAAACTTTCTTATGGTTGGTATTCCTTCAGAGCACCTCAAGGAAATTGTAAGACTCAACGAACTGGGTCTTCAGTGAATAATTGTGAAAAAGATATTCTATGTTGAATCAGTGTACTAGCAACCAACGGATGGCACACTCAGGGTTCAAGTGGAGGATTGTTAATGAAGGGACTATTTGCAGAAATATGGGCAGGGTGAAGGGAACCGACAGGAGTAGTGCAGCACCTGGGCACAGTCCTGGGCCTAGGATTCTGGCAGCTTTGGAAGAGAGAATGCTGTCATGAGTGGTGGCTGTAGGGAAACAAGATCACTGCCCAAATTGCAGTGATCTGAAGGTCACGAAGGGATAAATACTGCCACCTGTGTTTTCCAGCTGTCCCATTGCCTGCCAGTACCTCCCAGTCATTGATCTCAGCTCAAAGCCAGAGAAGTCAGCCTCCTGTGGCACAGACCCAGCCAGAGAAGGGTGGAGATGGATCTGGGGAGTCCGAGGGAAACTGTTAGCACACACCATGTATTAGTTTCTTATTTTTGCTGTAACAGCAAATGTATGATAATGTATTGTCAGGTTTTGGGCATCAGTGTGTGGATGTCTTTGGGGAGCCATTTTTCTGTCTATAGACCACAGACCCAAACGAACTGTGAATGTGAAAAAATTAGATGTCTCTGCTATAGGGAGAGTAAAACTAGAGACTATGTTTGCACATTATACAACTAAGAAGGGATTGCTTTTTATAATTTTAAAAGTAGTTTCTTTTTTGAAGAATGCAAACAAATGTATAACTGATGTTGCATTTAATTTTAACATTGTTGTATATATTTAGGCCTTTATGTTTTGAATGTCTTCTAAAATTTGAACTTCCCAAGCTACCCTCTTCACATCTCGCTGCAAAAATATTTTGATATTTTTTATAAACTGACTTGGAAAATAATAATAGCCCAGGATTATTGAGTTATTATGATTTTTCTAGCCATTTGATGCATCATTTCAACAGTATCCCTATAAGGAAGATACTATCATTAACAGTATTGGAAAGATGATGAAACAGAAATATAGGTTAAGTAATATGCCTAGGGTAATATAAATAATGAGGGAATATGCTGGTAATCATTTTCCATTTGCTTCCCCAGATCAACTTTCCACCCTTCTTTGCCCTGCTCTGGGAGTCTGAACTATTCACACTACATCATCCAGGATCTCTTTTACCCTGGCTTCTGGTTGGCTTCAACCAGTGGAGCATATCAGTAAGAGTCTGAAGGGTGGAAGGAGAAAGAAGAGGAGTTATTTTTTCCTAGCCTACTGCCACTGCTTGCTGCCTTCCTGCCTTGCCATAGAGGTGTGCTTCCCTACACAGCTCTATCTCCTATTGGGTGCCCGTTGCCTTCACACCACGTTCTGGTAACACTTGAGGGGTAGTAAAGGCTTTTCATTTCTCCTAGTCCTTGGGTTCCTCATCATCCTTTCTTGTTTCTCTCAACCTTCCCAAACCTCTGCAAATAATCCCTTATTTAAATTATTTTCAGCTAAGATGCTCTAAATGTGACATTTTTTTTTGTCCTTTTGGAAGTCAGCTGCAATTTGGTTACAAAATATTTGACTTTAGAACCTGTGCTGCTAATCATTTCAATATATTGACTTTTACAAAAACAAATTCCCCCAAGCAAATAAATTTATAACTTGAAATAAATTAGTTGCATTTAGTCAATTGCTTATATGCTTGTTTTTAGTTGCCGATTTTTTAAAAATAATGATTAACTGACTGAATTAATCCAGTTTTATGATTTTTAAATGTGAACATAGCATACCATACATTGTGTATGACAGGTATATTATTTAATAAATCTGTCTGTAAATATAAGGCCAGTTTGCCTTTGTTATTATTTTTTAATCAGTGAACATTGTTTATAGAATCTTATCTGTTATGCTCTGATTTGATACTTTTTGCAATGAGTTTGGGTTTGATTCATTAACATTGGAATCTCATCAAGTTGTCCCTCAGAGAAGGGAACTCTTACCCACACATACACACTATACAGTATTCTTCTGTTCTTTTGCAGGTTTCTTTTCTCCACTTTCTAAGTGGTGCTGATGTCTGTTTCCTTGACAACAAGGTAGGGTGAATGCTGAAATGATACAGAGTGCATGTCAGGTGTATTTACAAAGTGAGTTGTAGTTGTTCGGTGGAAATATATAAAAGCAACCTTATCTTTTATTGTGAGCAAAGATGCTAATGAAGGAGCTTCACAGTTAAGGCGGTTTCCATGGAGCCAAGGGGGTAGATACACATAACACTGATCACTGGCCTGTTATATTTTTGCATTTGTTTACTACTGCTGTTCACTTCTTTTTCCTCAGTTATTTCTTATCACACATACTGACCAACTAGTTTATAACTTGAAAACTAAGCAAACGCTTGATCTATTCATTTTCAATTGTGGGAGACAATTAAGGTATAGCATGATGATTTCACGTTGTCTTTGTACCTAAAACAAGTACTTCAAAAGTGCATTATGACAGTATAATAATTATTCTAGGATCTAACAGCAGATCAGTCAGAAGTCTCCCTTAGCAGTTGTTTCTGCAAGTCTAGATTACAATGTCTTCATTGATAAACCTGTGATGTAACAAGATGCCAAAATGACTTTTGTATTATAAAAAAGCTATTAGATTATTTTTATAGTCTCTTGGATATTAAATGTATATTGATGTGCTCTAAGTATTTGAAAATTGGTAATTCAAACATAGTGCATATGGTATCTTTGTTAAAGAGGTTATGATTAACTAATGTACTCTTTTTCCTGATCATAATAGATAACAGAGACCTTACTGTATTTGAGTTATGATCCTCCTGAAACTGAAACCTCTGAAATGCTTTGGCTAAAAATTAAATTATATAAATGATGTGCTCTTTGGCTATGATTAAGATGTATGGATATTAGGACTTTATAACTTTAATTCTCTTCAATATTAAGATATTAATGTCAATCAGTGTAGCCACTGTGGAGAACAGAAGGAAGATTCCTCAAAAAACTAAAAATAGAACTACCATATGATTCAGCAGTTCTACTACTGGGTATATATCCAAAAGAAAGGAAATCAATATATTAAAGAGATATCTTCACTTCCATGTTTATTGCAGCGCTATTCACAATGGCCAAAATATGGATTCAACCTAAGTGCCCATCAACAGATGAATGAATAAAGAAAATGTGGCATATATACACAATGGAATATTAGTCAGCCATAAAAAGAATGAAATCCTATCACTAGTAGCAACATGGTTGGAACCAGAGGCCATTATGTTAAGTGAAACAAGCCAAGCACAGACAGACAAACGTCGCATATTCTCACTCAGATGCGGGAGCTATGAAAGTGGATCTCACAGAGGTAGAGAGTAGATTCGTGGTTACCAGAGGCTAGAAAAGGGAGAGGGGATGGAAAGAATAAGAGTAAAAAAAGAATATAAGTGTATTTATTACCATTGAACTGTACAATTAAAATGGTAAAAATGGTAAATTATATATATATGTTTTACCTCAATAAAAACATAAATAAACGTTAAGATATTTTCCCATCATTTAAGGATGTTTTCAAAAGCATATACCTACATCTCTATTGTAAAAAATGAGAATTAATCCAAAAAACTCATACTTTTCTATCAATTGAACACACTTAGTATACATAATGTAATGGGAATTCCTTTCACAAACCATGAAGATTATGTCTGTTTTAGGCATTAGCAAAACTTGTATCACCCACAGAGGTATTTAATTCACTCACTGTTAGTAGATGTCACAGCTTCAATCCCCTGTGAAGCAGACACTGAAATGGGAGATTAGTATGCAGGAGTTTCATTAGGGTAACCTTTGGAAAGAGAAGGAAGCAGGATTGGGTAGAGGGAGAATTTGGTCAAATTCAACAAATGCACCAAAGGCCTCAGCCAACCTCATGGGTAGCTCTGAGCTGGGAGGCCCTCCAAGGTTGTCCTAAGTCAAGATGAGAAGACCTTATAGCCCTATGTTTTCTAGTCACTTAGATATGGGCTGCTCTGAGAGGTAAGACAGCTCTCTTCAGCTAGAGGTAATTCTAAATAGGGCTCAGAACAGATCTGAGAGCCTTCAACAAACTCCTCAGAAGCTGAAAAATCATTTTCTCAATCCTGGACGGAGGATTTGGGCATAGCATCCCTGATGGTCCAACCCTTGAGCTATTTGTTTCCACTTACTTTATATTTGTTGCTAATTAATTGGTTTCCTCGTTCTGGACTGTAATGGACTTCTTTTCCTCAGTAAAACAGATAAGAGAAAGTTCAGTGGAAGATCTACCGCCTCTGCTGCTCTAGCTGGTCTCAAGGCTACAATTGATACTCAGCATCTCCTTCCTCTGCTATTTATTCTAGATTTGCCTCATCTTCAGCTAGCAACCTGATGGTCTAGATGGCTTATCTAGTGGGGTGACCAAGACCTCATCCCTGAGGGGTCCAAGCTCCTGGTTACCATGTTCTTTTGAGGATTTTGCACTTGTCATTTGCCATTAATATTGAGTACGGAAGTACCTGGAAACACCCCAGTTGACCACCTGGGTGCCAAACGTATTCCTTCTTGTCACAGTTGTATAACAACAGCTGTACCTCCTCTTGATGATCTGGGCTAATTACTCCTGCCAGTATGGCAATTTCTTTTTGCCTGTTGTTACCTCAACACAGGGAGTACAGAGTATCCAGAGAAGAGCTTTAGCTAAGAGTTAAATGAAACTCTTTCTGTATCCTGTGGTGACAGAGTTGCAGACCTGGGAAAGATAAATTGCTCAAGTGTGTCACTAAGAATGAGTAAGCAGGGACACTTCTGCTTCTAGCATTTGGTACCCAAACCCATGTGTTCTATCTGATGGGATCTTTGCACTGTACGGTAGTCATTGATCTAGCGTGTATATGGTTTCCTGAAGGATAACACCTATCCTTTCAGGGTATCATCTCCAAGCTGACACCTTGGCCATACCTTTAATAGGCTGTTACATGTTCTATAGGGCTAACAGCTACTGTGTGTGTGGTATGTGTTGGGACAAGTAGATTTCACGGTCATATTTCCATTATCACACTGTAAAGTGGGCCCATATATCTGATGCAAAGTTATAGGAGATGAGATGATGTGCCCGTGTAACAAACATTTTGTAAACCCTTGGATAGTGGTGCTGGTTGGGGCTCTGTGGATAAAAAAGTCACACTCACAATTGGAATATGTGTCAATTACCAGCAAAACATATCACTGCCCCTTTCCAGGATAAAAAGGATTAAATGTAATAGACTTGCAATCAAGTGGCTAATTGATTTCCTTAAGGGACGGTGACATATTAGATGCTTAGCATTGGTCTCTGTTGCTGGCAGGCTGGAATTCTGCAGCAGCAGTAGCTCTCTCAGCCTTGGTGAGTAAAAACCTATGCCATATATGCTGTAATTAGCAACCATCCTTGACTCTCTGGCTACTACATTCATCCACCCATTATGCTAGCACTGTAGTGGTTGATGATGGATGTTGACTCATGTCAACTTGCTGAATTGTTCTATCTATCTGGTTGTTTAGAGTCTCTTCCATGGTGGATATTCTCAAGATCAACACTTGTGGGAGAAAGGAATGAAGCAGGAGTGAGCTGAATGAGAAGCTGGATTGTAATATAGTCACAACAAGGCCTCAGTTGACCCCGTGCTGGACTCGAAGCTTTAATGGCTCTTCAGCGTTTCCCAGAGTTGGGAAAAGTGAGTTTGGTCTTTATAATACTGAATCAACCAGTCATTAGGTTTGAGCTGCTCTGGGTAGGGGAAAATAACCTTAGGTAAGGTGATTCCATTTAGTCCACTCTTCCAGAGTGGTTGTGTCATGGAGAAGGAAAACTTTGATCAGGAAGAACTTGAGACTTTTTGGGGAATCTAATTCCACCAAATTAACTTTCTACACTGAGCTTCCAATCAACCTGGATTATATATCCCAATATTTTTTAGATGGATGAGAATGAAGCCTCCTCCCCTGAGGATTGGGATCTGACTAAGTGGGCCTGAGACCTATGCTGTCAAATAGATAACTTCTGGGAATTAGGTTCATGTCAAAGTTTCCTAGCTGCCAGCAGTAAAAGAACTGACCATTAGTTTTCCAAATGTGGAGACTAATATACATAGGGAGCTCTCCCTGGTGCTGCTTAAAAACTTGACCAAAAATTCTCTCCACTGTTTATCTTCTTTTGAATTCTGCTCATCTGATCTGTCTTTAGTATATCTTGCTTAAAAGGTAATCAGCTTTTCTTTCTCCCAATCCCACCAAATCTCTTGAAAAATCCCTTTTGAAACTGTGACCCAGTCTGATGCTAAACATATGTGCAGTTCCAGTCATCACCCGTAACTACAGTCCTATGGCCAACTCATCCTATGCTTCCTTGCCCAGTACAAAGAAATCATCTATTGAAAACTAAAGTTATATGCATTATTATTTTGAAAAATATTAACATTCATTTAATTAAAATGAAAGTTTATTCAATAAAGAGATTTGGGCTATCAAATAAAACTAGAAGATCAAAATGCCTGCTAAACTCTAAGTAAAATAATTGTTCAGGATTTACACTGGAGCAAAAGTATATAGCAAAGTAAGTGAATCAGAGTTAAGATATGTTATGTTTCCTACTCTTCAGGTTTTGTTAAGAGTTGAACTAAGTGTGGATACAGAATTATGTTTTGTTAGTATTTGTGAGGAGAAAATTCATAGCTTATGTATCACAGTAATTTAGATAAAAGAAAGGTATATTCTATATAGTGCTTACACTCTTGAAATAGGTATAAGAATAGCCCACATAAGTATAATACAAGGTTACTATGAGAGTAGAGAGAAATAATCTATCTCATCTGCTTCAGTATATAAGGGAATCTTCATGAAGCCACTTAATTTAGTTATTGGAAGAGATATATGATTTCTGCATGCAAGAGTCATGTGATTGCAACTTTTTAAAATGCCACTCATTACCAATATGGACTTAGCTACCTACCTTATCCAGTGAATAGTCATTACTCCATGTGTATCCATTTAACAACTAGATTGGAATATCTTTTCAGATTGAGTAGAGCCACTTTTTCTGTCAAAAGTCCTTAAATTCACTATACTTTAGGGGAAGAGTGTTCAGACACTCTCAAGGATTTTGACATCCAGATATGGTAGAAGGGCATGGCAGATAGAGGGAGTATGACCAAGGGAGCAGAGATGGGACAGCATCAGAGCATATTTGGACATAGTGAGTAGAGTATTGTTGGAATATCCGATAATCATCATGTGGGTGGGAGAAAAGGCAGAGGAACATATAGACACTGTTAAAAGTATTGGAAGCCCTAAAGCCTAAGACAAATATCAACCAAGAAAACTGATTAACACAAGGGAGCAGTGCCAATGGTGGAAGAAGAAACATGAGAAGCATGAGTACTGGTTATAAAACTTATAATGGCCTAGGTATAGAATTAGAAGACATAATCTAGTCTGTTGTCAGTAGAAGTAAAAGGGAGAGGGTATGGGAAAGACATTTAGAAATTAGAACTAAGGAAACTTGGTGACTGATTTCAGTGTGGAGTGCATTTTCATGGGAGAATAAGTCAAAGTACATCAAAATTTTTAGCCTAGGTGACTGAAAACTATGTTATTGTCCATTCATTTAGATAGAACTATTAGGAAGAATTTGGTTGGGAAGTTATGATATTTTAAGTGGCAACAAAGCCTCAGGTAGAAAAGTAAACCAAGCAGTTAGAAATATAGGGCTAGAATTGAAGACAGAGACTAGGTTCAGAGACTAATTTCATTGTGAGCTATGTAGAAATAACAGTCAAACTAAATTAGATGAAAATGAATTCGCTTGATCTGCTAGTCTGTTCCATATGGATCTTGGGATCATGTGTCTGTAATTTGAAGGTATTTCCACAAGGTGGTGATGCATTCTTATTAGGTAGCATAGACTTTAGGTTTCAAAATAAGTATTAATAGGAATCCAAAGACAACTATTTTTTGCCCCATCTTTGGTATCCTTCCAAAGTCACTATTTTATGTTATATGAAAATATTCTTTACTAACAAAGTGTAACTAAATAATTTATCTTGTTATTTTTAAGATATACCAAGAATGTAAAGGTTACTTGGAGTAACAATTAAACCAATCATAAAAATTTAGGATCATTAAGAGCTATCTTAACTCTCCATGTGAAAATAAAACTTGACATTTTATCAAATTTTTGGCATAATTTGTTTTATAGTCTCTTTTCTGTTTGCTTTTTATGACAGGACACTCATTTGGTCTTCTTATTTGCAGATCAATCTTTTTTTCCCACTTGCCTTATATTTTTAAGTTTAAATAATATTTTCTTTCTCATTTTGAAAGCATTGTTCTACCACACTCTAGAAATTCGAATCCTCTTGACAGCCATATCCCACTGACACTTGTTTAAAGGTCCAAATGAAAAATATAGTCTTCTCATGTGAGTGAGTCATCAATGAATCATATATTATTGCAAATATACATGTGTCTCTAGTTATCTGATTCTTAACCACATATTCTCTATAAATACTTGGAAAATTTCTCCCACATTCATTATCTAAATTGAAAACATAGTGTAACGTACCAGTAAAAACATCGAAGTTGCTTAACAGACTGAATGAGAAGATGTAGATTTTGTTTCAGTCATATCATAGCTCTGCTAATAGAATCTATTTAAAAAGCATTATGCACTATCTATTGTCTTCTTTACATTATTAAGTGAAAGTGTATCTTAAGAAATTAGGCTTGCCTAAAGTTCCAGAAAAAAATCCATTCAGTGGAAGAAAATTTATAAATATTAACATGATTTGAGAGAAGATAACTCATAAAAGACAAAAGCTTGACAAAGTACTTGTTTTCATTTATGAGACATACAATGATTTTCTATAAGCGAGAAAGTAAAGAATGGAAAAATGTAAAAAGTATTATTGGTACCAGAAAACTTTTCTGTGTTATTTGAAAACAACATAACATTTTTGAAAAACTAGAGAAATAACTATGTGTTATGTATTAAAAACATCAGTCATTGTGGATGCCATTGAGAACCATATCAATACAGCAAAAAGCATTGAAAATATTCAAAAATCTGAAGAAAAAATGATAGGGGAGAGAGAAGTTTCAAGTAAAGACCTCAGTTTGAGCAAGTCTGATACATTTCACAACATTTGAAAACCATGAAAAATCATGTAATTTGAAGGTCATAGATGAATTAGCTACCACTGATACTGAGACTGCAGTGATATTCCTCAGTGAATTGCAGAAACATTTTGATGAATGTGGTTATAATGCAAAGCAAAATTTCAACATCGATGAAACTGGGCATCTTGGAGATGTATGCCATCATGTAGGGGTATTTCAGATAACTGGGACAAAATTGTCAAACACCTTGTCTTAGTCCATTTTCTGCTGCTCTAACAGAATACAACAAACTGAGTAATTCATAAAGAAAATAAATTTATTTGGTTCACAGTTCTGGAGGCTGGGAAGTCCAAGATAAAGGGGGGCCACATCTGATGAGAGCTTTCTTGCTGCGTCATAACATGTTGGAAAGCATTACATGGCAAGGAAAGGTGAGAGAACTCAAGAGCATGTAAAACAGGAAAAGGGGATGAAACTATCATGGTAACTAACTCACTCCTGGGATAACTGTATTGATCTGTTTATGAAGACAAAGCCCTCATGACTTAATCACATTTCAAAGGTCCCATTTCTTAACACTGTCACAATGGCGATTAAATTTCAACATGAGTATTGGAGGGGACATTTAAATCATAGCACACGTAAAACATTACAAGATAAGCTAACATTACTTTTTAGTAGAAATTTTGAAGTACTGCTAAGCTAAAAATTTTGTTGGTATATTACTCCCCAAAATTCCTGGCACTTAAGGTAGCAGCATTGAAGAGTGCTTTGTGAAGCAAGTGTTTAATGATTATAGGTGTTATCTTTGTGATTATTCATAATGGAATACGTGAAGAAGGAAAATCTTGCAAACAAGCCTCTCTTGATGATAGCTAATGTTCCCAGACTGTCTTCTATTGTTATTGATTAGGAAGACCCTATCTGAATAGTTAGCCTTCTTTTGCCTCTAGATTTTTTGTTTAGGAAGATCTTATCTAGGTTATATTTTCTACCTCTCAAATACTATGTGCAGCGCCTGCTGTGACACTGCTTCATTAAAGGATCTATGGAATAGTTTTGATATCAAGAAGGTACTTAAACCTTAAAACTCAGGATTTGACAAAAATGTACCACAACATGTGAAGAACAAAGTAAGGGATATACTTGTCCCACAATTTGTTGCTCTTTTCCAAAATCTAAAAAAAGTGATTGATGTGAAGCAAAAAATCCTAGAGTTTGTTAAGGAGGTTAAATTTATTGAAGTAAACAGTAAAAATGTTAAAGAACTGTTAGCTTCATATACTATGGAACTTACCACCAAAGAATTAATTTAACTTAATGCTCAATTTTGGCCAAACGGGGAGGTCCATACATACTGTGCACCAGATTTTAAAAATAAATTTAGTATTATGTCAACAAAATGATTACTGTTGCCAGTGATCCTGACATGGAGGAATAAGTGGTGAACCCAGGTCACTGTGGTACATTCAGGTATTATTATCTTTCCTAACTGTGAGTGGACATTGTAGCAACCTTGGCCTAAGGAACATGTGATTACCAAGGGCTCAGCCCCCTCAGGAATGAAGATTTGGATTGCACTACCATGTGGTTAATATCAGGTGATGGTTAATGTTATGTGTCAACTTGATTGGGCCACAAGGTGCCCAGATATTCAGTCAATTTTTCTGAGTATGTCTGTGAGGGTGTTTTTAGATGAGATTAACATTTGAATCAGTAAACAGATTTAGCAGATTGTCCTACCTAATTTGGGTGGCCCTCGTCAGTTAAAAGCCTAAATAAGATAAGGGAAGGCTGACCTTCCCTTGAGTAGCAGAGAACTCCTCTTGAATGACTGCTTGAACTGGGATATTGATCTTTTCCAGACTTAAGACTCAGACTGAAATATTGGCTTTTCTTGAGTCTCTAGCCTGCTGGCTTTTGGATTAGAACTATACATTGGCTTTCCTGGGTCTTCAGCTTGCCAACTTCAGATCTCTGGACTTCTCAATTTCCATGTTTACTTGAGCCAATTCCTTATAATCTCTCTTTTTCTCTCTCTTTATATATATGTACACACACTCACATCATCATCATCATCATCATCATCATCTTCAACACCTGCAAGAGAGATGAATGGATATAATGCATAGTGAAGGAAGGAGATAATGAATACCAGTTTTGGTTCTAAGAACAACTGCATTGATAAGAGAGTTGTAGTTTGTCCCACTAATCTCCATCTTTAAAAGGGGGACCTATAGAAAGTTTCTGAGGAAACCCCTTATTTAGAAAGCTATTCAGAAAAAGATGAATCAACCAGGGAGATTAGGGAGTGGACAGAGAAAACCAATGGTGCCCAGCACTGTCAGAGCCAATAGAATAGAATGTTTTAAGAAGGGAGGCCCTCTAGGAAATGAAGTCCATGGGAAGTATGAGGAAGCTGCTTCCTAAAGACTCATGGAGAAGTAGATCTGTGCATTGGAAAGAGTAAACTGTGGCAGCTATGAAGAGAGTCTTCGGTGTGGAGCACAGACAACTCGTAGACTCCAGCTGCTATACCATTGAATCGACCATGGTATTTCTGTCAACCTCATCCTCTTTCAGGGTTCCTCATAACCAGTGATTGTACATGACACGGGAAATATGTCAGGTTATTTTTGTCGGATGTGGGATTCTTCTACAAGCAACCTTTGCTTAAGGGCTTCTTATCAGCCTGGCCAAGATCTTTTTTGGAATGCAATGTAGTCTGAAACTCTTACCAAATCCTCCTTTTTTTCTTGTCTCTTTTCAAAAATACAATACCTGCATTGCAATCTGAAGGCTTTTCCCTCCACCACCAAAAATTAATTTAACCTGATACTCAAAACTGAACAAAAGAGAAGGTCCACACATATAGGAGGAATGCTCTTGTGCCCTTTAACCTTCACAGGCATTTTCCACAATAAATCTTTTATACATCCAATCTTTTTTTGGCACTTGCTTCTCAGAGATCCCAAACTGACACACTCACAGGTCTGAAATTTAGTAGGGATAGCACATCTCATTACACTTGGCCTCAGCTGGGGCCACTCTAAGACTAGGGACTAGAATTATCTGAAGATAGACTCACATTTTTGGCATTTGAAATTGGCTCTTGGCTAAGACTTCAGCTGGGGCTGTTGGCTTGAATGCTTACAAGTGGCTTCTCTGCTTCTCTCTATGGCCTAGATTTCCTTCCCGCATGATTCCTAATCTTCAAGTCCCAGGAGAGAAAGAGTCAGACAGAAGCCATTTGCCTTTTATGACCTGGCCTCAGAAATCACACAGCATCATATTTACTTTATCCTATCGGCCACACACAGGGTCAGCTCTGATTCAATGTGAGAGACAATGACACATAGACATGATTACCAAGAAGTGTGGATCACTGCAGCCATCTTAGATACTGGCTACTTCAGTCTAAATGTAACAGAAAAATTCATAGATCTTAAAAATGTTGTGTTAAAATAAAACAAAGAAGTAGAAGGAATTCTAAAGCAAAATACTTTTATGGAATTAAAATATATGAAAACAAAACCACAATACACATAAGAATGCATAGAAACAAATGGTTATGCATCAAACATTTTAGAACGGCTGATATGGGAAGAGAAACAAAAAGATATAGGGAATAGGAATAAAAATCTAAACAACAAAATATATTTTGTTATTTTTTAACAAATGTTTAATTTGAATGCAGTTTTCCATTTATGTATAAGCATTCATATTTCAAAACTATGTTCACATGATAATATGCAAAATACTATTGGAAGATGAAGGTAAATTACAACTCCATTATTTTCCTAGGAGCAAGAATTTGAGGCAACATGAAATTCTCCCAGTGGAAGCTTAATTTTAGTTTCTATTCAAACAGCTAGTGGTGGTCTGGAATTTTTGCAAATGGCCTTTGATTAAAGTTTCTTATTTGTTGAAGACTGGCCAAGATCTAGGCTCATAATCAATATTAGGCCCTTAGGAATGATGATTTCCTGTGTTGTAAGTTCAATTACTTGGGTCATGTACATGTAAAATTTGAAGGCAATAAATATAAATGACACATTTTGCATGTGAGAAATTCATGCATTTAGCTTTTAAATTAATTTAGATACAATTACTCATCATTTATGTAAGTATTTAATTAATAGATTCATCATTACTGGTTTTGAATACCTGAATAGACATTTAAGAATAAATTAGAAAAGATTTGTGAGTTGCAAGGACATGAATCTTTAAACTTGAATGTTTTCTGGACTGAAGTTATTTACCTTACAACCGAAAATACGTGAAGATTTACGTAAAATGATAATATATTTTCTCATCTTTAAAGGATTGAATACTTCCAATTTGCATTGTGCCTCTCTTTCATTATAAAATTTATGATTTCACAGAGAATTATAACAGGAGTTATGCTGATTATATGTGTATATATTATTTCCTCTACCTTTTTAAACCTCTACATATAGGTACCTTTAAAAATGCCTTAGTTTGACAGTTGGCAACTAATCAATGCTGAACCAACTTCCTGCAATAGGACATTATTTTGCATGTCCTTGGAGACTGGATAATTAATGTGTAATGTTTTACTTAAAACTGTAATTAAGTTTAAATTAAAATTCTTTGGGTTTTTAATAGAAGAGGAAGCATTCTGGTGCCTTTTTCCTTTAAATGTTATATTTGCCAGCCTGTCTGGGCCAGACTGCCTCCATTTATATATACTTAATGTTGTTGTTTTAATGTTGGTATTTGGTCTGGAAACTTTAAGAAAACTGTCTTGTTTTTTTTTCCCTAGCATTCATTACAATTGTTTCACTTTAGTTTATTTTAAAGATATGATAAAACAAATAAGATGCTCATTGCGACTTACTATTTACCCCTCTCTAGGAAATGGAAATGTACTACTTACTCTTTCCTTGATACTTCATCTATAATCACTGTAAGTTAATATTCATCTTCAAGAGTTTTTCTTTCTGTTCTCCAAGGAGTTGTGTTAGATATGTACATAGATGTTCCTTTTCAATCACCCTGACTTTCCACTTTCTGGTTTTATTCTGAGGTCCAATCATCTGGATGTGAAAATTCATGTGGAAGCTTCATCAATGAACATAGCAGTTGAAGCACTGAAGGTCTTCACCCATCTTGTTTCCCACTTGGATATACACCTCACCCCCAAATTTAAGGGATACCAGCATATCCTGAACTTGAAGTGCTTTCAAATTAATCTTCACATTCAATAAGCTATGTTAATTTCACCCACTCTACACTTTTCCTCCTTTTCTACATCCATTTCTCAGAATTGGGAAAGAATTTTAAGTAATAATTCATCATTTACTGTTATTCTACCTAAGAATTTTTAATTTAAAAAATATTTAAAGCAGTTGCTAATTTGTAATATCTAAATAGTGGGCAAGGTCCATATAAAGCCATAACATGAACAGTTATTGAACATGAGCTGGTATGTTCAAGAAATCTTCCAATTTGGATGCTTTCTCATGGTTAGTGTGACTACATTGTGATCATTTCTAGAATAAACAGGTGAACCAGTTTATAGAAAAATCCAGTCATATTCAGTTTTGATTTCAGCATTTATACTTCAAGCAAGTGGAATCTTTCCAAAATATGTTACATTTTGCTATTTTTTATTATGTTGCAGCCAAATGTCCAATAGAAAATAAATGAGAAACTCCAAATCAACTGTGGCCTCTGTCATGATTGAAAGATTCAGGAAGGTGCACTAAATGATGGGACATTTAATGTACACAGCTATTATTCTTCATAAGCTCTGTGTAAAGAAGCAATATTCCTTTCTTTTAAAATAACTGGGGCTCAGAACACTGTTTCAATACACATTTATTATTGCCACAACAAATAAATTAACTAATTAAAACAGAGGCTAAAACACTCTATTTTTCATGAATTTGCATAATTATTGGCAAATTAAATTATGGCATCCATAACAGTTACTTATAGAAAAGTATGTACAGGGGAAAATGGATTTTAAATAGTAGCTATTAGTGTAAATTATTTTAAAAAACAACTCTTAAAATTTTTCTGAAGTAAAACTAAAATTGTTAAACTAAAATCCTTAGTGTCTTAAAAATTTATCTTAGCCCATTGCCAATAAAATATTTTTATTCAACAATTTATCCAACAAATACGTGTTAAACAGCAATCTAAACAGTATATTTTTATTTAGTATTATTTATTTATCTCAAATAGTTACTTGTATCATTATTTTAAAAGAAACTTTTGTGTTTTCTTTTAAAAAATGTCCAAATGCTTAAAATAACACATTTTTAAAAATCTACAAAATACTACACAGCAAAGGAAACAGTCAACAAATCAAATCAAGCAATGTTATGTTACTCCCGAAAACATTTGCATATGTTTTCTTCATGCATTTGCTGGGAACTGTTGACACAGGACTAGGCTTAGAGTCCTCAGATTCTGTGAATATAAGAATTCTGCTGGCAGGTCCAAATGAGATCTATCTTGTCTGTAAGCATTTTCTGGGAAAATGTGTATTATTTTTGTCTACCGAGAGCCTAGATAGATGAGGCAGGTTTTTCCCCCCTAGATTTGCAATTCTTTTAATCAGTATTCTTTAACACTTCACTATCACACTTCAAATTTCCAGATTCTGTAGTATAAAACAAACCCATGTCTATTCCGTATGCTACAAAAAGAAACCAAATTGAGCTTTAATGTAACTGTGAAACTATGGCATTCCATAAATTGCAAATTATAAATGTGTATTACAACAATAAAAATCCAATAATCTCTTGGCAGGTTTTTTTCAACAGAAAATATTTTTGCAATTTATGGTTATGTTCAGGACTTTGCTTTAGGGACAGGATAAGAGTTTGGAAGACATTTGTCAGGAATCTAGATTTATAACCTCTTCTTTTTACCAGATTTACCATGTAATCTTTAATCTCTGGAAAACTTCAGTTTAGCATGTCATCTAAAATATATTACTTTATGATTTCAGTGCTGCAGCCAAAATGCCATGCATTTTGTGGTGCCTAGAAAACTATAAATATTTTTCTGTATTCAGGTGGAAGCATAGTTCTATATCTGTTTGACTATTTTTTTTAACTCTACATGCAAAAACGTGGTAAGGTACTTTTAGCAAATTGGAAATTGTTTTGGAATACGTATGTGTAGTAAGCACAAGAATGTCCATTTTATTTTTTATAATTATATATATCTCCTTTTATTTCTTACTATTTAAAATAGGAATTTTGGCTAAAGTTCAGAGATAATTGCATTTTGACTTTTTTTCTGACCAATTGGTTTTAACAGTCTTTGACTTGTATGATACTTAAAGAAAGTTTACATGCTATTCACGTCAGGTAACGCTATAATCAATTTCACAATATTGTTTAATTTTCTTCTAAGAATTGGGGTTGAAATTCCATATCTCAAGATGTGAAACTACTTATAGTATGAAATAAGATCTCCAGGGTAAAGGAATGTTAGAGAGTTATGAAATGACATTTCATTATATAATATCAAAAGATACACAGAAAATATTCATAACAGTTAAAAATTCTGACCTTTAAATTAGTCACATCAAATTCTAGGCATAAACATTAAAATTAGTTCATTGCAAAACTATTCCTGAAAAAAAATAAATAAATACCATAGTCAAATTACAAAAGCTGCTAACTTATGAAGATCTTTAAAGAACTGGTTATTCACATATTTATGTAGAAAATGAAAAGAAAATAAATAAATAGAAAGAAAGAAAATAAATAAATCATGAAAATAAATAAAGAAAATAAATAAATCATGACTCTACAGTGGATCCTTTGTAAAGTTATTTAACCTCTCTAAACCTCAGTGTATATGTAAAAATAATTCAAAAATAATTATCTTTAGATAAAATATTGAATGTGAAGGGATTAGTAAGGGTTAGGCACATAGTAAGGACTCAATATTAGCTTTACTTGTAAACCAATTTAATACGAAGTCATTGGGATATATGTAGTGGTTTACCTCAACGTGCCATATTAGTCCAATTCTATAGCTTTTCATTGACCTTTGTTTATTCAAATAGCCTAATTTTAGTTCTGAAGACCAGTACTGTTTGTTTTAAAACATTAATCTTATATTTAATTTAATCCTTTTAGTATAGACTAATTTGAGAGAAAGAGTGAGGGTGGTACCTGGTTTGCTTGTGTTCTTTCTCTCATATGCACACGCACACACTTACCCCTCTTCCTTGGGCTCTTTCCTCTACCGTTGGGGGCAAAATAGGACAAGGTTGTAGTTCTGTAGTCCCCTATGTGGCTGGCTATACTGGTGGTCCAGCTTGTTGTTTATGGGCATGGAGTGGACAGATACTGTTTCTGACAGGATCTACTGAGGAAAAGTTCTTGCTAAGGAAGCAGCTCCTTAACAATTTGTGACTGACCTCCTAACCAGCCAGATGTCTCAGGCCACATCCCTCCGATGCACATGTCTCTTTGCTCCATGTTATAGTTGTCCCACCTAGACTACAGCACACAATCTCATCTAACTCCCAAGGTTTCCCACCATTTCTCTCCTCTCACCCCCACTCCCTGCCCCGGTTCTGGATTTGCTATCATCTTCAGGATCCAGTGTTGTATTTCCTGAGGAACTGAGAACTTGAGAATGAAGGAGATAGTATTGGACATTGCTTCTAGGAGTGCCCCACCATGACATCTCCCCTAATCATCTTTTCAGATCCAGGATCTAAATATTTACACAACCAAGTGATACTTTGTGGCCCTTTTCCTCTTGGTTTGGAAGAGGAAAGCACTGCTCTTCTACAGGGAGTTTAAAGGAGAAAACAGCCCATCTTCGTGACCACTGTATTTTATCAAGAGGTAACACATTCCTCTTGCAAGGGGTGGAGTGACTCTGCATCCTGAAATGGCTCTCATCTCAGTAAGTCCCATTGAGGGGTAGCTGGTAGTTCTTCTGAATTTGTAGTGTGAGGTACTTAAAGTCTTATATCCTTTACCATGATCCTTGGGGTCCAATTTCATTCTGAGTATGTAATATCATCTTCTTACATTTTTAATTTTGTTTAGTTGGGGTTAACATTATCTCAGAAATCTTCCCCAAAGTTCAAGTTGGGTGAAAAAGGTTCCTCTCTTTGCTTCGACATTGCCTTTGATGTTACCATTTACCATATGTATTGGACACTTACATATCCTCTTGCTTCATCTTGTACTTCAGTGTTCCAGCAGGACTGAAAGAAGCCTAGCAATGTTTGGCTGGATTTTTGCAGATGCAATTGGACAGTGCTGTGCTTTAGGCCTGTGCTTCTTACCTCCCATTTACTGCCCCAGGCTTCTCTGTTGCTTTAGCATGGGATGACTGTGGGAACCTGCCAGCACTCATGCACATGCAACCTGAATTTTCCTGAAATTAATGCCGATGGGATCACCTTGACTGATGTGTGACTGAAGCTGATAGATAAATAAATGCTTCCCCTTTTTAACTTGTGAGGTTGACCATTCTGAAATGCATTTCATAGGTTGCTCAGGTGATCCCAGCATGTTCACTACCCTCAGTCTATACTTATGTTACCTGGGATCATATTCCCATATAATGTACTAATATTCAGGCTTTCACCTAAGGCTATAATTTTTGGAGGAAACTTGGCTAAGTCACTGTTTTATATGGAAATGATTTGATTTTGGAATTGGGTTCCTGACATTACACTATAAGCTACTTTCATATCTCAGTACTGTGCCAAGGACACAGTGTGCACTCCATCAGTCTTTATTGAATTAGTATCATTTACAATTTACTCTTTCCAAGAAAAGTTAAACAAATATTGTCACCTTAAAACCTATTAGGAAGACCAGGTACAAATTCTCATATCCTTAGTCACTGAAAACCTAAATGTCAGATTTTTACAAACATAGTGAATGGAAAATATTTCTTGAAAATACTTGAACTTTTCATGAATGAGAATATCTTAACAGTTGTCAGAGGTCTATTCATACAGATTTACCTTCCTTAACAAAAATTTATTTCCGACTTTGTTAGGAGCATAGAATTAAATACCTTAGGAGTGAAGAAATGTATTCCTTGGTTTTGAAGGCCTTTAGATATATGAAGAGAGGAAAAACCCGCCCTTCTTAAATTCCAGGAGAGCAACACAAATGAACATGTCAGAATATACAAAATAATGTAGTATTAATTGAAAGCTGTGCATACATTTTTCTAAAAGGATATCAAATCCTTTTAAGTTAGTCTGGCATCATCCACTTCAAATTACAAATAGTATTATAGATGAATCAATTGATCTACCTGTTTATTTTTATAGATACTCCTGATAATGTGCCTTTATAAACACAAACTGCAAAGCCTCCTCTGGTAATATTTAAGCAAGAAATTATGTCCGTCTGAACCAAAAATCTCTTTTCTTTAGGAGCAAATGATATAATTTTCCTTATGGAAAATAAATGCATTAAAAACATGTGTCTGAAATCAGACCATACTTTATTCCTAGATAAGTTGAAATTGGACAAATTGATAAGATTTAATGATTTGTCAGATCAAATGATAAATGCCCATTTACCACATTGCTTTGCCAGCTCAATGAATGTGCTGTTCTTGATGCACAAAGAAAATAATTGACTCCTAAAATATAAATATTAAGCACATGCTGAACACTTATGAATGTATACCAGAAAATTATCCTAAAAGAATCTGCTCTGGAAGTATGGATTTTAACAACACATTTCATTCCTTTTATTTGTAAACTGGAAGATGTAGATTTAATCGAGCAGCAGGGCACATTGTAGTTTTGGAGCTTGTGCTAAGTCTCAAATAAGACTTCTGAAAATGGGAAAACTGTTCCATATTATTGTAGAGAAAGACTACCATTGTCATGCAAACAAAGGGAAACCCAGTAGTAATTCAAAATGAGTTACACATTTGACAGCTTACTCCCTTGCCAGATTTTCCTATTCTTTCCATAGAAAAATAAATAATGGTTTTTGCTTTATTTGCTTTTCCAAGTAAGACATCTATTAAATATAGTCTCATGATTACAAATACATACATTTTATTACACACAAAAAATTTTTAAATGTGATATTTTATAGCTAATTTAAAAGAATGGAGTTCAAAATAAAGCAATTAAAGTATGATAATATGGTTTTAGGTTATATTTTGGTTGGTGTGCAAATATGTTACCCAGCCTATATTTATGGGTTTTGTGATTCAAATGAACAATTTGTATACAAGTACCATGTTTCTGTGCCAAGAGAATCTATTTCACTCTTTTGAATTAAGTCTTTCACATTTTTTGTAATGCAGTCAAAATTCTTTGGGAAAAATACAATTAAATCTTTTAATAATCAGTTCTGGAATTGATAAAATTCTTTTTATTAAAGAGCAAAAAGAAAACTAAACCAGAAATACCAGGATTGAATAATGAATTATTACTAACGAAGAACTTATCTATTTAAGGTTGATGCTGCTCATTTCTATTCAACATAGTACTGGAAGTCCTAGCCAAAGGAATCATGCAAGGAAAAGAAATAAAGGACATCCAAATTGGGAAAGAGGAAGTCAAACTATCCCTGTTTGCTGACATTCTGATCTTATATCTAGAAAACCCTAAAGACTCCACCAAAACTCTCCTAGAATCGATAAATAAGATCAACAAAGTCTCAGGTTACAAAATCAATATACACAAACCAGTAGTATTTCCACATACAAATAACGATTAAACTAAGCATCAAATCAAGGACTCAGTGCCATTCAGAGTAAAGCTGAAAGGCCTCTATAAGGAGAAATACAAAACACTGATGAAGGAAATAGCAAATGACACTTATAAATAGAAAAACATACCTTGCTCATGGATATGCAGAATCAACATTGTTAAAATGTCTATACTGCCCAAAGTGATTTATGGATTCAATGCAATTCCATCAAAGTAACATTTTATTTCACAGACCTAGAAAAAATAATCATAAGCTTTGTTTGGAACCAAAAAGAGACTAAATAGACAAAGCAATCATAAGCAAAATCAACAAATCTGGAGGCATCATATTACCTGTCTTTAAATTCTACTACAAGGCTATAGTAACCAAAACAGCATGGTACTAGTTAAAAGTAGAGACATAGAACAATGGAACAGAATAGCTACATATAGAAGACTGAAACAGGGCCCACACCTCTCACCTCTCACAAAAATCAACTCATGGTGGATAACAGACTTAAGCCTAGGGCACGAAACTATAAGAATTCTAGAAGAAAATGTTGGAAAATCTCTTATAGACATTGGTTGAGGCAAAGAATTTATGAAGGAGACCCCAAAGCTAATCACAGCAACAACAAAAATAAATAAATTGTACCTGATCAAATTAAAAGGCTTATGCACAGCCACAGAAACTATCACAAGAGCAAACAGGCAATCTACAGAATGGGAGAAAATATTTGCATGCTATACATCTGACAAAGGGCTGATAACTAGAATCAACATAGAACTAAGAAAAATCAGCAAGAAAAAATCAAACAACTCCATTAAAAAGTGGGCAAAGGACATGAACAGAAACTATTCAAAAGAAGACAGACTAATGACCAACAAACATATGAAAAAATGCTCAACATCTCTAATCATCAGGGAAATGCAAATCAAAACCACAATAAGATATCAGTTAACTCCAGTGAGAATGGCTTTTATCAAAAAGTCACAAAACAATCAATGTTGGTGTGGATGTGGAGAGATAGGAATACTCATATACTGCTGGTAGGACTGCAAACTAGTACAACCTCTGTGGAAAGTAATATGGAGATACCTCAAAGTGCTAAAAGTAGAACTACCATTTGACCCAGCAATCCCATTACTGGGCATCTACCCAAAGCAATAAAAGACATTCTCTAAAAAAGACATCTACACTCAAATGTTTATAGCAGCACAATTCACAATTGCAAAGATGTGGAAACAACCCAAGTGTCCATCAATACATGACTGGATTAATAAAATGTGGTATATGTGTACTATGGAGTTCTACTCAGCCACAAAAATCAATGGTGGTCTAGCACCTCTTGTATTCTGTATAGAGCTGGAGCCCATTTTACTAAGTGAAGTATCACAAGAATGGAAAAACAAGCACCACATGTACTCACCAACAAATTGATATTAACTGATCAGCACTTATGTGCACATATATACAGTAGAAACATTCATTGAGTGTCGGGCAGGTGGGAGGGGGGAAGAGGGGATGGGTATATACACACCTAATGGGTGTGGTGCACACTGTCAGGGGGATAGACACTCCTGTAGCTTTGACTCAGGCAGGGCAAAGACAATATATATAACCTAATCATTCCCCCCCCCCCCGTGCTATGCTGGCCTCATACATGTCGAAGTGTGCTATTTATAAAAACCCATAGAGCTACAACCAACTGATCTTCAACAAAGTGGACAATAACATACTCTATTCAAAAATGGTACTGGGAAAATAGGATAGCCACATGCAGAAGCATGAAACAGGACCCGTGTCTCTCACCGTATAAGAAAATTAATTCAAGATGGATAAAAATTTAAATGTAGGGCATGAAACCATGAAAGTTTTAACAGAAAACGTAGGAAGAACTCTTCTTGACATCAGCCTAGGCAAAGAATTTATGACTAAGGCCCCAAAGACAAATACAGCAACAACAAAAAAAAAAAATAAATGGGACTTAATTAAATTAAAATGCTTCTGCATAACAAAGGAAATAACCAACAGAGTGAATAGACATCCTACAGAATGGGAGAAAATATATGCAAAGTATACATCTGACAAAGGACTAATATCTAGAATCTACAAAGAACTCCAACAAATCAGCAAGAAAAAACAAACAACACTATCAAAAAGTGGGCAAAAGAGATGTACAGAAGTTTTTCAAAAGAAGATAGGGAAATGGCTTACAAACATGAAAAAATACTCAACATCACTAATCATCAAGGAAATGTAAATTTAAACTACAATGAGATATCTCCTTACCCCTATCAGAATGGCCATTATTAAAAAGTCTGAAAACAATAGATGGTGGCATAGATGCAGAAAGGAATACTCATACACTGTTGGTGGGACTGTAAATTAGTACAACCTCTATGGAAAACAGTATGAAGATTCCTCAAAGAAATAAATATAGACTTACCATTTGATCCAGCAATCCCACTACTGGATATCCACTCAAAGGAAGTCATTTTATAAAAAATACACCTGTACTTGAATGTTTATCGCAGTGCGATTCACAAGTGCAAACACGTGGAACCAACCTATGTGCCCATCAGTTTACCCGTGAATAAAGAAAATGTGGTATATATATATACCATGGAGTACTGCTCAGACATAAAACGGAATGAAATAAGGTCATTTGCAGGAACTTGGTTATAACTGGAGACCATTATCCTAAGTGAACTATCTCAGGAATGCAAAACCAAACTCTGTATGTTCTCACTAGTAAGCGGAAGCTAAAAGATGTGTACATACGGGCACAAGGAGATATAAGGGTCATTTGAAACCAAGAAGTGGAGAGGGAAGGAGGAGAGGTATGGGATAAAAACTTACCTATTTTTTACAATGAACACTATTCTGGTGACAGGAACATCAAGAGCCCTGACTTAAGCATTATACAAGGTATCCATGTAACAAAAACATTTGTACCCCCTTAATATTTTGAAATTTATAAAAGGAATAGGAAGAAAAAAATACAAAAGGTGGTATTGGAGGAAAATATCTTTACTAAAATAGATAAATAAATAATTTTGTTTCTTCTAATTTTTTCCTTCTGGCTAACTAGAGTTCTATTTTAGGAAAGCAAGAAAGAAGAAAATTTTTCCTTGTTAGAAATTCTAATTTAATAGAAATGCGTTAGTTATATTAGAATTTACAAATACTTCATGGGGATAAACTATATTTTCAGTAGTTTATACATATATCAGATACAATGTAAATAGAATAGATATGTCTGTATAGAACAATACAATCACCTAAAATAATGAGTCTACATTGAGTTAGGAATCTTAAAGGACAGTATTATTCAAGCTCTAACACCTATTTTATTTATCTCAAACATTTTTGAAATTTCATATGTACTAGAATTATACAACTGGAAATAGTAACTGTACTCAATTACCTCACTTTTGAACTTTGCCCAAAGTCCATGCAATAGCATGTTTAAAACATCACAGTTTACTAGAATGCACATGTAAACCAAGTTTCAATGGGAAGAAATTTATTGCCTTCATAGGACCTACATATTCTGAATTTATTTTGGAGGTAGAGGATGCATTTAGAACTCACTCAGACTTTGATTTTTAGGCATTACAATTTCAATTACAGCATCTCCTCCCAAAATTCTGTATCAGCCACTAACTGACACTATGAGGTTGGACTCTGTGCCTCAGTTTCCTAGACACAGAGATACAAATACTTGAGAGGATTAAAAGTCAAATTCCTGTAAAGTGCCTGTCACATACTCGGCACCTAGTAAATGTTAACTATTTTTATTAACATCACAGTTATGTCCATGCCTTGTGTTCCACACTCTCTTTGATTTAGAAGAGACTGGAGCTTTCATTGTTCTTCTTATTTTCTGCACAGAAGCTAGAATCATCAATACAGGCTTAAAATTAGTCATACTTCTCATGCTACTGATCAAAGACCAGGATTCTGTATTATTTGTAGGCTTTGATTAAAAAGCTAAGAAACATAACCAAAACTTTGGTGTCAGGCTGTACCCTGGACCAGCAGTAACCAATCTTTTTGAGAGGACAGCTGCCTCTTTATTTTCTTAAGGTTTTGACGTCAGCAAGAGTAGGGACAAGGATGGTATGAAAGTGAATGATTAGTAAAGTATACAAAAATGTAGAGGTAGGGATCCAGTGCAACTGTACATACATTTCTTCCCACTCTATTCAAAAAATAGAGAATTACATGATGCTTATTATTAGTTTTAAGTCAGGCCAGATATGTGAGTTGATCCTGAGTTCTTGGAAATCCATTCCCTCAAAGATATGAGGGGAGATTCCATGACCTGCACAAAGGATCACTTTCTGCTTCAGTTATAAGGATGCATTTCTCTTCTTCCTACATAACCACTTTAAACATTTTATTTGTTAACATCTATGTGGCCACCGCTGTCATTAATACTACTGTGAAGATAAAAATAATAGAAGATACTATCCCTACTGTTGAAGACCTTGAGGTTCAGTTGGGTAGGTAGCCACTATATGTAGCAAACAAACAAGTAGAAACAAAAATAAGAGTGTGAAATCATGTAATAAATTGTGTAGAAATGTACCAGGTGAGACACTGGATTATAAAGAAAAGATTTCTGAACTTTAGGTTTCTCATCTATAGAAGATAGATAGCAATGCTTCCCTCATAGGGTATTTATGAAGGGTAAGTGGTATAATTGTATGTTCTAATTAAGAGTCAGGAATGTTACACATCCTTAATAAATGTTAGTTGAAACATATCATACAGGTTTGGTATAATATTAAAATATTTTATCTACACATTTTTATGGATATATTCCATTACATGGAAGTCAAGGTATTGGAGATACAGTGGTGAACAAAATGAAAGTGGATTCTACTTTCATAGAGCTGAAACTTCACTTGGGAAAGAAAGAAAATAATTACGTAAGTAAACAAAAAAAGAAAATATCAAGCAGCAATGTGTTAATGGACAATAAAAAAGCAAAGTAATATGCTAGAGAGAGAGAGAATTACTTTCAATTGTGTGATCAAGGAAGGCCTCCCAAAGGAGTGATGTTAAAGCTGAAAGCTGAGTAAGGAGTCAGCTACATTGCAATCATGTGATCATCAGATGACAAATTTAAAGACTTCCAGAAGTCCCTGATAAGCATACATTTGTTATCCAAATGCTATTTCATGACCACTGATACTGACTCCTCAAACAATATATCCATTCCACGATCTCAAGAAACCCAAACATGAGCCTAATGCTTCCTTGGGGAATCTCATTTTTCTTGTGTGTGAGGATATACTGCATGTGTGTTTTACAAAATGCAATTATTGCTAACCTGCTTGATTTTCTACTTGAAGTGATTATTCCATGCAATTGACCTGTCATCACAATGACACTTTTCAGAATCTCAAGCTTTATTGACTATCATGATATTTTTATTTTCAGCTATTGGTAGTATGTTATCTGAAGGTGTTCCGGTCATAATCACAGGAATGAACACAGTTCAATAAGTCTCTGTGGTGCCACTCTTCCACTATTTGTGATTTCCTGCAGCACATTAATGAATTACTTGTAGGAGATGTTGCTTTGAAATAGCAGTTTTGTCTGTGGCCTCAAGTTGATTTTTAGGGTGAAGAGACTGAAAAGAAAGTGAATGGCTAAGACTCACATTATGACCTGACAAGGGAGCTGTATTTCCACAGGAGGTGATCAAGAAGGCTTGCTATGAATCCATGTTGACCTCATAGCACTCTCCCAGGTTTTGATAGCACCTGTGACAAGGAGGTGGTAGGTTTGTCATTAACCTTTTCTGCAATAATAAAATATATAGAATATGGAAGTACACAATTGAGGTTAAGAAATTTGCAAATATGTCCCTTTTATAAACATAAGTAAATGGTTAGATTATAAAAATTATACAGATATCTAAGGGTGTATAAATAGGATTGTTGGGAGGCAGCTGGCCAACAAGTTTAAGTAGGTTTATCATCATTCAACAAATTATTAATACTTTATTGTCTAAATACCACGGTCCTTCTGAATATTTAAAGAAATGCCTGGTATCTTCTTTTAGACATAATCAAGGACTCATAATGCAAATAATAATGTAATATGAATACTATTCTACATGTCCTTTTTGGTAAATCTTTATTACAACTGTTCTACAGCTCTGGTACAGCCCCAAAGTCAGGTCCAGTTTCCAGAATGCAGATGTTTTGTCCATTTTCACCATTAACCTGCTACAAAGTTGCTTTTCCACTGGGGACTAGACACCAGAGAAAATAATGCAAAGCATTTTGGGAGCATGATGTATTTTCTTCAGTATCTCAAAAACATGAAAGTAAAGAGAGCAATGAGTCTCTGAAGAATCCAACTGCTGAAGTGGAGGATGAAGAACTTCAGCATCTACCTAAATATAAACACAGGCGTATGAATGAATAATCCATACGTGTCTGCAGATTATGCCAACAGAAGAAGAGGTAACTTGTATTTGCCTGGCAGGTTTAGTTTTAGACAAACTATTCTTCTTGGATTCCTGTATCCACGTGACATAAAGGCTTAGGCTTAGACTAGTTCAAAAAAATACTGGCAGCAATAAGTAACCATGGATGGAAGATTTGCAATTTCTTGCCTCACGTTACTTACTAATAAAAGGAAGTGCATTAAATACAGAATCTTCATATTTTATATACGTGGTAGTATAGTGGTTAAGAATATTGACAATTAATTCAAATATGCCTGTGTTAAAATTCTAATTCTAACATTTATTTACTGAATAACATTAAACAGAGTCCTCCAACATTTCTAAGTTTGGTTTCTTTATTTACACCTAGAAAGAAAAATACCCATGTCAAAAGGGTATTAAAAAATGAAATATATCTAAAGGTATGTGGCAAAATTCTTAGTTTATTTCGATGTTAAATAAATGGCATTCATCAAATTGTCTTTGGCATTCAGAGAAGGTTTTGGATGGACTGCTACTCAATTAAATTCACATATTGCAGCCTCTTATAATACAACTTTTCCTGCCATTTCTTCTTTCAAATTCTTTCTCCCTCTCTCTCTCTCTACACACACACACACACACAGACTCTTTTAAAATTTAACATTCTGTCTTTCACTATGGTGGGATTGTTCTAACAGCTTCCTATTCCTAATGTCATCCTCTGTTTCTTTTTCTTCTCTCTCGAACTCATCTTCCATGCTGACTTCTTCAGAGTTTTCTAAAACACTATTCTCATCTTCTATTTTAAAAACTTGCTGCTTTTTTTTATTACCAAATGAAATCTGCCTTTCTCTTGCTATCATTGAACATTCTAGGCAATGCAACCGCACTATCCTACTGCCAGTGATGAGTTACAGTCAGCTGTAGTCTTTGTAACTTCAAGGTCACCTGTTTCTCCAGCATCATTGTGTGACACTCTTTCTTTGACTAAGCTTATCTTTCCTGGCTTCACCCAAAGCCACGTTCTGTCCTGCTGAAGAAGTTCCTATAAACTATTCATACTGCTTTAAGTTCTGTCTAGCATTCCAGGATTATTATGTCTTCTGAATCATTGCTTGTGTTATTAATTAAGAAAAGTTACATTCCAAGTTTGTCAGTTTCACCCTATTGCAGATTGGGCTCTCCAACGCCAACTTGAGTGTGATGTTTAATGTGCAGGATGCATATTACGGAGTGCCCTTAAAATCAATACCTGTAGAAAGGAGGCAAAAGAGTAGGATTGGGCTAAGGGAGAAATTAAGGTGCAAAAGAGGCCCAACAACAACTTCAGCTACCACATAGGGAGATTTGAAGCTAAAATGACCCATCACAATTGTCCTAAATTGGGCTGAAATGGCCTGGCCTTTATAAACTTGCTTTAGTCTATCAGTTAATACGAACCCCTCTCTGAAGGGTGTGAACTTGACCAGGGTAGCTCTCTGCAGCTGAGGCAACTTCTAAATAGGGCTAAACAAGTGAAGGCTGAGGAGAACACTCTTCAGTGGCTGAGACAAGTCTTCCTGAAGGGGGATCTGGGAAGTGCATTCCCTTATATATCACATACCCATAAAGCAAAGCTCTCTAATTGAGCTAAACAGTACGACCTAAGTGTTTTGTATCCTTTACTGACCAGAACCAATTTACAGTGTCAAAGACAAGGATCTGTGTCCTCTGTTGGAGAGCAGAGAGCTCCAATTGTCAGCTTGGGAGTGAAACACAAACAAGGGAGTGAATTTTTCTTTTTTCCCCCCAGAAAATGAGCTTCTTTATATCCCATGGACTAGTGGAAGCAGCAAGGCTATAACTGAATACCAAAGACCTTGTGTTCATAGCCATCTATTTTAATATATATTTAAATGCCAAAACAGATCCCACAAAGTTTAGGGCCATAAATCACAAGTGCATTCTTCTTATGAACTCTGCCTTTGCCCTAACAGACCTGAGATAAGACAACTTATCACCTCAAAACATCACACAATCACATTTCTCCCTCTAGAATACTATTGCTAATAACAATTTCAAATAGCTTTTTGAAAGCTTTAACCTTTTCAAGGGTACTCATCACATTGATTTCTCAGTAGTTTGAATCTCTGTATTCTTTCAGAGTTCTAATATCTTATAGTGACATTTTCTGTCAGACAATTAAGTGTATTTATCTGAAGCTGAATTCATGCATAGAGAAGATCAGTCCTCTACTCAAAAACTCCACTGGCTGTTCACTCATTTTGTTAATAACATCTCTTTCAAAATGTATTTTCAAATGCTTTAAAAAACCCATACCTCGTATATTAGGTTTCTCATTCTGTAATCAAATAATATCAATGGTTGTAGTTTTTGCCAATGGTTTATCATATTTTGTCATCATGATCTTCTCAAACAAATTCAGCAAATAGTTATTTATTAGAAGGCACTGTGCCTGGCACACTGAGGTATGCAAATATAAACATAATACAGACCCTGGGCATTTATTGAATTGATTTGTGGAAGCAATTTCTGAGTTTGAAAGAGAAATAAGATATGTATCAAATAGCTATGATTCAAACAAGAATGCTATTCCTGTTGATCAAGGGATTGATAAAGGCTTCATGTTGAAGACAGCATTAATGTTTGCCTTCAAAGTCTGGGTGGTGATTTATTTATTTATGTCCATATGTGTGTATTTAAATTTCACAGGGAAATAATGGTGATTATAGCAAAATTATGAAATACAAAGAAGCTAAAATGATAATAAAATAAAAATTATACATAATCCCACTATTCATGTTTTGTTGAATATTTTACTTGATCTATGTTTGTCTGTCAACACTATGTCTGTCAAAACTTTTACTCAAATCGCATGATCTTCATCACCTTTGTTGATGATTTGGTACAAAGCAAGCATTGAGAGTTAAAGCCATCTCTTCTTTCCTTTATTATGATTATAGTTTATCATGATTGTAGCACTATTTTCCTTATTATGATACACATGTGCTTGCATTCTATAAATTTTTCATTTCTAGATGACAACAGATGTTAAGTCTCAAGCCAGGAGTGAGTTTATTAACTCCTCAGCCCAAAAGCTTGGGTATGTAAATTTCTATAGTTGTGAACTCAGATTTAGTTGCAAATAGTTGTCTCGTTCGATATCCTCTAAGATTTATCAGAAAAAAATGAAGTGATAATAAAATGAAATTTTCATACTATATTCTGAGTTGAAAGCCAACATACAAAATAATACATAAATAATTTCTCCAAATACAACAATGGAATAAGAAATGGGCTGAAGAAGCATTAATCATCAATGACTCTCTTTGGTCACCTTTCTTGATTTATAGATTTTTATCTATTTTTTCTTTTAGCATATTATAGGAGTATGCATGTTTAGGTTATATATATTGTCTTTGCCCCACCTGAGTCAGAGCTTCAAGCATATCCATCCCCAGACAGCACACACCACACACATTAGGTGTGAATATACCCACCCACTCCTCCCCATACCGACCTGCCCAACAGTTGATGAATGTTACCACTGTATGTGCACATAAGTGTTGATCAATTAATACCAATTTGATGGTGAGTACATGTAGTGCTTGTTTTTCCATTCTTGTGATACTTCACTTAGTAGAATGGGCTCCAGCTGTATCCAGGATAATACAAGAGGTGCTAGATCATCATTGTTTTTTTGTGGCTGAGTAGAACTCCATGGTATACATATATCACATTTTATTAATCCATTCATGTATTGATGGGCACTTAGTTTATTTCCACATCTTTGTAATTATGAATTGTGCTGCTATAAACATTCACGTGCAGTTGTCTTTTTTATAGAATGTCTTTTTTCATTTTGATAGATGCCCAGTAATGGGATTTCTGGATCAAATGGTAGTTCTACATGTAGTTCTTTGCGGTATCCTCGTATTACTTTCCACAGAGGTTGTACTAGTGTGCAGTCTCACCAGCAGTGCATGAGTGTTCTTGTCTCTTCACATCCATTCCAATATTTATTGTTTTGTGACTTTTTGATAAAAGCCATTCTCACTGGAGTTAAGTGATATCTCATTGAGGTTTTAATTTGCATTTCCCTGATGATTAGAGATGTTGAGCATTTTTTTCATATGTTTCTTGTCCATTAGTCTGTCTTCTTTCGAAAAGTTTCTGTTCCTGTCCTTTGCCTACTTTTTAATGGAGTTGTTTGATTTTTTCTTGCTGTTTTTCCTTAGTATATAGATTCTATATACTAATAGATATAGAATCTATTAGTATATAGATTCCAGTTATCAACCCTTTATCAGATATGTAGCCTGTGAGTATTTTCTCCCATTCTGTGGGCTCTGTTTGTTCTCATGACAGTTTACTTGGCTGTGCAGAAGCTTTTTAATTTGATCAGGTTCCATTTATTTACTTCTGTTGTTGCTGTGATTGCCTTTGGGATCTTCTTCATAAATTTTTTGCCTTGGCCAATATCTATAAGAGTTTTTCCGACATTTTTATCCTATGATTCCTATAGTTCCATGCCTTAGGTTTAAATCTGTCATCCACCGTGAGCTGATTTTTGTGAAAAGGCCAGAGGTGTGGATCCTGTTTCAGTCTTCTACATGTGGCTACCCAATTTTCCCAGCACTATGTATTGAATAAAGATTTTTTTTCTTCAGTATGTTTTTGTCTGCTTTGTTAAAGATTAGATGGCTATATGAGGATGGTTTTATATCTGGGTTCTCAGTTCTGTTCTATTGGTTTATGCCTCTGTTTTTGCGCCATTACCATGCTGTTTTATTTACTATAGCCTTGTAGTATAGCTTGAAGTCTAGTGAATTGATGCCTCCCAACTTGTTCTTTTTGCTTAAGATTGCTTTTCCTATACAGAGTCTTCTCTGGTTCCATATGAAGCATAGATTTATTTTTTATAGATCTGTGAAAAATGATGTTGATATTTTCATAGGGATTGCATTGAATCTGTAGATCACTTTGGGTAGTATAGACATTTTAACCATGTTGATTCTGCTGACCCATGAGCATGGTGTGGTTTTCCACCTGTTTACATCCTCTTCTGTTTCCTTCCTCAGTATTTTGCAGTTCTCCCTGTAGAGGTCTTTCAGCCCTTAGTTAAATATATTCCTAGATATTTTATCTTCCTTGTTGCTATTGTGAAGGGTATTGAGTCTTTGATTTGGTTCTCAGTTTGACTGTTGTTGGTGTATAGGATTGCTACTGATTTCCATACATTGATTTTGTAACCTGATGTCGCGCCCACCTCGCCAGCAAGGAGGACGCGGCAACAGGAGTTCTTCTGACAGTGCTTTATTGAGGTTCCCATTAAAGTTACATACTGCGGAAGACCCAGGATAAGGAAGAACACACTCTTATATACTCTTGGCAAAACAGGAAATGTGTTATCTCATGGGCAGGC